>JABXWE010003253.1:0-25544 GCA_014611495.1 Limonius californicus | reverse complement strand
TTTTTAACCACGCAGTTTCTTCACCTGGACTACTACACCTAAAACCTCGGCTTTCTTTCAAAATGAAATGCACTAGTTCATTACAAGCCAGTTTTAAGGAGGTTCCTAAATACATCGCTAGACTTAGCGATTTAAATGTTTTTTTCACTGTATCGAATCCTACAATATTTCTTGCAGCAGATACTACATTGTCAAAGTTTTGTGGGTGAAGAAGCTCTTTAAATGTAACGTTCGTTTCATGGACAATATCTCGCAAAGCAATCAACAGAGTCGAAAGTTCTCGCATGCATATGCCATATTTTCGTGCTTCTTTAGATAACATTCACCAAAATATGCTATGAGAACGTCCTTCTTAGCTTCATATGCAATATTGTCACCTTTCATCAAATTAAAAACCTAGAAAATTGAATCATTTTAATTTTGAAATTCAACAAATTTAAAAATAACACCCACGTGTTCTTTGACTTTTAACTTTGAAATTGTATGTGTGGTATCGATGGCACAAGCCACCAAAGTTTGTGAGTTTGAAACATAATTGTTTTTGTTCACGGTTAGTTTTGCATTTGTAGAAATGCACTTCTTTGCATGCCTTTTCAAATAGTTTTTCTGAAATAAATCTTTGCAATATGCAAATGGGAAGAATTCAATTTTTTGGGGGATTCTTTAACAAGACGGTTGTCTGAATGGACGCGTTTCAGTACCGGATCTGTATAATTCAAAATTTGTATTATTGCGGAACAAAGCAAGTGCACGACGGCTATCTATACTATTTTTAGGAAACTTCAGTATGTCCTCTATTTCTCTTTCAGTACTGTGGTGCCTTTGCAACTGCCGCAAAAAATTGTTGATATTATATCTTCCTTGCAAAAAGTACACTTACCTGCTTTTTTCTTACGACTTCTTTTCTCATATCACAAACATATACTTTCACGTCAGACCGATTTTTAGAAGCCATGCGGATATAGATATATATATATATATACATGGCATCCACCATTACGAAGCCCAAAACACTATACTACACGGGTAATACCAAGCCCAGATGTCAGTTACGAAGCCCGATTTCGGGCTTCCTAAAAACACCATGTATATCGGCAGCATTTAGTGTTACATGATCCAGTAACGCGAAATTTAAATTGTTGGGGGGGGCTTCGTATTGTCCCTATTTATCGCAAAACATACACGTTTAGTTCATGAAACTTTATGCAGAGGGCGCGATAGTGCTGCAGTATATATACGTATATAGACATTATGTGGCTGATGCAGTATCGGAAGCCTCCCACAAAATGTTTGAATTTTGCATATAAAACGAGTCCCAATTATTTGGCAACATTGCTGATAATGGTATGAGCCATCAAATACTCTACTGAGTAGTAGTACATATGAAACTATTAATGTAATCTTGAAGTGGAAAAAATGTGTGTTTGTCAATAATTTTCCAGTGAAATGAAATGTAATAATTGTACCCTTACATTAACAACAAGCTCTATAACATTTTCAATAAATATTACTGAATTAGGTAGGTACAATAATAAAATAAGTTAAGCATAAATCATTAAAAAGTAACCTTGCAGCTTTTTGCACGCAGATTTTGGGATTTGTTGTTCTGTCGGTAAGGTAACTCAGTAATCTTCATTTTTTATATACTCAGTTTATTTAAAGAAATAATAGAGTACAAAACTCGAATAACATAAACAAAATTAGAATTAGCAGTTGAGATAATCATGTATGCAAAGTAGTAAAATTTTAACTTTCATTAAAAGATTAATCGACACAAACGAAATTACTAGAAAAATAAAATAAACTTCTTAGGTTAGAACAAATATCCAGCTTTTCTTGAAAACAAAGAATTCTCACATATTCTCGTATTTTATTTGATATTACAGTAGATATTTGTTGCTTTTATGCTTATTCAGGAGATTTTCTCCGTAGAAACAAATTAATGGATCATTTTTTTGCTGTGAAACTGATGTTATCTGCTCTCATGATTAATATTTATGATTTTGTTAGACATTTTTTCCCGGATTTAGTATCGTCCTCAGGTTTACTTTTACATATTTTTACATGTTTGTACAATTGATTCTTTGCATAATGTCCCAAACAGTACTGGCAGACATAATATTCTGTGTTTGAATTTTATTCTTTGAGGCTTTCGCGGTTTCTCGAACTGTCAATATTACAATTTACTTTCGGCTTAGACCGCGTAGTCATTTGGGAACTACACCCAGCATTATCAGGTAGGGACCAACCTGCAGCTTGTCTGCCTTTACAAGCATTTGCTCTAGAATTTTGAGCAATATTTGTTCGTAGGCCCTGCCTACCTAAACAGGGCCGTGTGCTTAGATTATTCAAACCTTGGGGCTGACAACGATTTGATCTGAATGTATTTTGCTTGCCAGGACAATAATACTTAATCGGCGTATGTCTGTTAGCTGTTTGTGAACCCAGACAAACTAATGTTTCACAAAACATAGCAGCTTGCATTTTCAGAGTGAATAGAACACGGAACTCAAATCCGGGAAGCGGAGGTATTTAAATCTCTTTGAGCCAGTCGGCAGAAAGATGGAGTTCTGGTTGGCTGTCATCGTTGGGCAAACACGGATCCGGTGGAGCGTGATCGTGTGATCGATGATGCTTAGGAGTCCTTAGAGCATAAACTACTGGAGTCCAAGCTTTACTGAGTCTAAAACCATCCTCCCCGTTTATGTCGTTAGGCTGTTTCTCAGTTTCAATTGCTTTACGTATGATACGAGGGAAGTAATGAGGTACTCTGACGAGTACCCGAGCATTGTCAAAGTCCATCTTATGTCCAGTTAAACCAATATGTTCAGCCACCACAGATTTTGTGATGCGTTTGTGTTGGAAATCACCTTTCTGCTCTCGCGATCTTAATTCAATGGAACGACCAGTTTGTCCGATGTAGTTTGAGCCACAAGAGCAAGGGATATTGTAGATCCCAGCTGATTTTAAATTTGATATATGATCCTTTGCGGATCTGAAACTGTTTCCCAAAGTTTCATTGGTCCTAAAGACTGTCTTTATGCTATACCTTCTAAGAACATGCCCAATCTTATCAGTAGTGCCTTTACTGTAAGGTAGCAAAGCTAAGCCTTTTGAAGGTCCCAGTTCCTCCTTAGCTTTGGGCTGTTCAGCATTGCGGATTGCTCTCTGAATTTTTGTGGCTGTATAACCATTTTGTTGACACGACATCAAGAGATTCGGACTGCTCTGGTTGTTACTGTTTTTAGTTTTTAGCACAGTTGCTTTCTGCATCGGGTGTTGATGCGAATTTGCATTTAAAAACCTGTCTGTATGTGTTTTCTTCCTGTAAACTGCATGCCCCAAGCTACCATATGGTTTACGTGTAACATGTACGTCTAAGAATGGAATACCTACTGCCATTTTCCTCTACTTCCATTGTGAATTGGATTTTATTATGAATTGCGTTTAGGTGTACTAGAAATTGTTCAAGTGTTAGCCATCCGTGAGACCAAATGACGAACGTATCGTCTACATATCTGAACCAGGATTTAGGTTTAAGATCAGCTGCTGCCAAAGCTTTGGTTTCAAAGTCTTCCATGTGTATCTTTGCAATAACAAGTGATAGCGGTGAACCCATAGCCGCTCCTTCAACCTATTCATACAAGTTGCCATTCCAACTAAAACGGTGTTTTTCAAACATATTTCGACTAATTGCTTTAGATGTGTAGGTAGTTTATCTCTTAGGATCTCTAACACCCCATCTACCGGTACTTTTGTGAAAAGGGGACACAACGTCGAAACTGACTAAACTATCTCCTTCACACAGCCGTAAACTTTTGATCTTGTTGACAAAGGCGCAGGAATCCCTTATGTACGATTCTGTGTTACCACTAAGTGGTATTTTGGGTAAATCATAAATACGCGGGGTGATAGAGTCTTTGGGTATGATGAGCTGTTTTTCCGTGCCGTCAATAGCATCAGATCAGTTGATATCAGCAGTAACTTTTGAGATGAGAGAGTTAAGCGGATTGCGATTAAGCTTTCTGTAAGTGCAATGGGACACCAGTGCTTCCATTTTTAAACTATAATCTGATGTGTTCATCACAACAGTAGCATTGCCTTTATCTGCTTTAAGTTTGAGGACATCTTTGTTCTCTCTTAGTAATTGCAGTGCTTGTTTCTCATTTTTACTGATATTGGATATTCGCTCTTCTTATTATGCTTGATACATCCTGTCTTATGCTTTCAGAAATTACTGTAGGTACCACAGGAATACGCTTGGGTACTACAGCATAGACTGCTTCTTCCAAGGCCAATTTCACCAAAAGCTCAGCACGCTTCATTTTATTCGATGGATTCTACTGCACTAAACACTATAGGTACTATAAGTATGTACATTTAAACCAGCGTAACATTCAAAGTAAAATTCAAGAAATGCGGTCGATATTGCTTACTGGATTCCAAGAAGAAATAACATTTAACGCGTCCGATACCAAATGCGATGTGATAAGATAATAGTGGCAACACGGTCGGGACTCTTTTAATCCGACAAACATAAATATTATACACAGTTGGGCTTCCCAGAAAATGTAGAGTCTTGCGGGACTCGTTAAGCTGTATAATATATTAAAAAATGTGTATCTTAGTTATTGGAAAAACTTACCCCTCCCACCGTGCCTAGAAGTGTTTAGACTTTCTTAGTACATGTGTCTAATTTACGAAGTCATAACATCAGTATAACTGCCGGGCTTCCGGTGGCCCTCAGGATGTACTGGGCTTGATATTAACCGTAGGCTACGTATATATATATATATATCTGTTTTTGTAACAAGCTGAGATCCGAATAAATTTAGGACAACCCGAGATCCGCCATAAGGGAAAGGGGTATTTGAGTATATTTCTTATTAATGGCTTTATAATTAACAACTTAAACCCTACCCCTTTAGAGGGGAAACAATTTTGCGATTTTAATGTACGTGATAAATAAATAACGACGCGAGATCCGTAACAGAATAGGTAAAGTCGAGATCCATGTTTGTATAGTGCGACATATGTAACTAAACGTGAGATCCGCCGGCGTTGCCTAATTTTTACGTTAACCTTGGGCTTGCAGCTGCTTTAAGTGTTATCTTGTTTATACATATTACTGCCGGCCACTACTGATTTGTGCAACGTGTGCAAATTCTGGTAAAACAGAGCGAACATGTTTTATCTTAAATCTTACGTATTTTAAACAAGGTTTTACTATCAGTTTTTATAAATACATTTTGTTGATTGAGTGTTTGTAATGTTACATCAGCATTTCTTTGAGTTCATACTGTCCACCAGGATACAGATACTATGGATTTTCGTAGTATATTAACTATGCAGACATTTTCTGCTTTTATGAACAATACTATTTTGCTTCAAGTGTCGAAAAAATTATTGTATTAATAAAAGGATCGTAAAAGAAAACATGATTGACCTTTTACGGAAACGTAAATTTTTCAATTTTATATGATGGAAAAATAATTAGACCTGCATAGAGACCCATTTCTACAGCTGAAAATCAGACTTTATCGACATATTATTAGGTACTTGCCTTTTTTTCGTACAATTTTTATGTTTTGCCGTAAAAACAACACAACAAGATGACTCTATCATTCAAAAAGTTATGTAAGAAGCTAAATTTTGGAAATATTGCACAGCTAATATATTACAACTGCATATCTGACGATTCTGTAATTTTCAGTTAATTGTAATATACAGGGTGCATAAAAAGTAAGGAACCTCGATGCTACATCCTTAAATAATAACTTTACGTAAGAAAGTTTCTAACAAAAGTTTCCTATCAAGTTATTTGCCACAATTTGGCGTTTTTCATTTTTTTTCGGTTGTTATATGTTTTAGCTATGACGTCATCAACTTTTTTTTTAAATGGCAACCTGTACTTTTTATGGCATGACCAGTTAGTGCTTTTTATACTCTTTGCAGCCATGTAAAAATATCATACATTTGCGTAATAAACATTTCAAGAACAATCACGATAAACATTTATTTTTGTCACTGGCAACATTTTTCATCAGGGACACTTATTGCAAGATAAACATAAGACAATAGTAAGCAATTGTTGGAAACTGTTTAAAATTGAACAAATGCAAATCTGTAATATCAATTCGGTGACATTTAGCATTAATAAGTGATTAAAATTTAGTCTGTCCTGTGTTAAATACGAATTTCTAATCATGGTACGTTTAACAGAAACTGAACGCATCGAAATTTTGATGATGATCGGGCACGGTGATAAAAGGAGAACTCACGGCGATGTGTGCGCTTTATTTAATACTGTAGATCCAAATCGTGAAAAATTAATAGAAAATTTAGAGAAACGGGCCACGTCAAAGTTTTTGATAAAACTGGCCGTCCAAAAATAGCAACAGACGATAAAATGTTGGACTTTGTGCTTCAGTTTCCGAAAATCCTCATATTTCAACTCGACAATTAGCCCTGGATAATAATGTTAGTCAAGGAACTGTACTGAATATTTTACATACAGAAAAATTTCATCCTTATGAGGTGAAACTTGTTCAAGAATTATCAGAAGATGATTTTGATCGGATAATTCAATTTTGTGAAGAAATGATGGACAGGTGCCATAACGACCAACAGTTTGTGAATTCTATTATCTTCTCCGACGAAGCCACATTTTCTTTAAATGGAGCTGCAAATCGGCACAATTCCTGTTATTGGTCGCGACATAACCCGCATTGGATGGAAGAATTATACACACAGTATCTACAAAAAGTAAACGTGTGGGCGGGAATTATAGGAGACAGAATTCTTGGTCCTTTTTTCTTTGATGGCACATTAAATGCTGATCGGTATTTGGATTTTTTGAGGTTTGAAATTGTTCCCGCGTTAGCTGTTTTATTTCCAAATGCAGAAAATTCGGACACGCCGAACGATAGAATTTGGTTGCAACAGGATGGTGCTCCACCTCATTATGGCATACATCTTCGTCAATATTTAGATGGAATGATTACAAATCGGTGGATAGGAAGAAGAGGACATATTGAGTCGCCAGCTTGATCTCCGGATCTAAACCCGCTTGACTTCTTTTTATGGGGCCATCTTAAAAGTACACTGTATACAAACAGACCCGACGATTTGGAAAATCTAAACATTCGTATCCGCGAGCATGTACGAGCAATATGACCTGCTACAGTTCAAAATGCAATTCGAGGATTTTCTGATCGTATTGCCCACTGTCAGACAGTGTATGGCGAACAGTTTGAACATTTGCTTTCTTTAATTGATGTTAAATATGATTTGAAACTAGTTTACTAATTGGTGGACCTGCTATTGTCTTTTGTTTATTTTGCAATAAGTGTACCTGATGAAAAATGTTGCCAGTGATAAAAATAAATATTTATCGTGATTGTTCTTGAAATTTTTATTATGTAAATGTATGAAATTTTTACATGGCTGTATAGAGAATAAAAAGCACTAACTGGTCATGCCATAACAAGTTTAGGTTGCCATTAAAAAAAATGTAGATGACGTCATAGCTAAAACATATGACAATCGAAAAAAAAATGAAAAACGCCAAATTGTGCCAAATAACGTGATAGGAAACTTTTGTTAGGAACTTTTTTTCGTAAAGTTATTATTTAAGGCTGTAGCATCGATGTTCCTTACTTTTTATTCATCCTGTATACACTTGCACATCATTCAGGTAAAATTTACATAGTATTGAAATGATATCTTTTTCTAGGTAGACCATTTTCGAAACATTCGCATTATCTTTGTTTTATAAATACATTGGTACAAGCTTTTGGTTCTGTTTACTTCAATACCATATTTGTTTTACTTTCTTTTGAAATTAATAAAGTATAATAACCAAAAAACGATTTACGTATTAGTAGCCTTTAGTTTATATAATTTACGGTTATTAGTTACTAATTAATTATTGATTTATCCATAAAATCCTGACTACTTTCTAAAATAGTCATAGTAAAGCAAATTGTAATTCTTAACCTTCGTCACATTATTTTTATTTAAATAATATAAGTCCTTTAAATTCGTCTAAAAACAGAATTTATTTTTACCTTTAATAATTTACGTTCGTTTTTTTTGTAATAAGTATTTTCATTGCTCAAAATACAGTAACTAAACACATTTTTGATGGAGAGTTACTTTAAACTTTTTATTTGATGTTGTTTTACCTAAGCAATTCCATTTAAGTAAGACATTGATTAACAATTAAATGTGCTAACAGGGTGTCTACAATTTCGTATAAATTTTTAATGTAATTGTACATTATTATTTAAAGTCAATTTTTTAACATAACAATTGATAATATTTTTGCCAAGGCAAGGCCTACTAATGTTAAGGTAGTTTTGTAACTGTAATATTGTTAATTTTACAAATTAAATTAAACAGTATTGGACTAAACAGAAACCTACGGCGTGTATTTAAACAACAAAGAAAGTATCCTAATAATTTGCAAATATTTTATTATAAATAAAAACCTTGGGATTTTTCAATTTCTTAGACAGAACTAAAAATTATTTTGTTATTTAAATGTTAAAGGTGTTAATACGTAATGCTAATAGTACTTAACCGAATTTGTAGCTCTTACTATTTACGAGATTCCCATGCACACGCATAGACGTAATTTTAAAATAAATTACAAAATGCGGTCGTACGACTTACGAAGCGATTATCAAACCCTTTTTCCAAGAAATCAAGATGCAACAGCATCTGCGATGTTGCCAAGCATGCCGGATCTCAAGTTGACTGCAAAATACATCTTGAGGTTTTATACACAAACGGCGCTGCAGCGCTCTCTACAGTGGGGTTAGATGAACTTCTAGAGTATAAAATCGCCCAAAATGGGTACAAGATGAGCTCCGGGCAAAAATTTGAATTTCACCACCCCTTCACATGTCCTCTTGAATGAGTACGATATACACATGGATACAAGACGAGATCCAAAATCGGATCTCACCTTGCAAAAAGGATCTCATCTTGTACAGTTTCTAACTCCAAAAGATTTAGACTTGTACCGAAAATAAATAAATATATATATATATATATATACATTGAATTTTTTTTAGTATACATTGCCTATGTATAATTTTGAGTTGAACAACAACGACGATTATTATTATATTTAAAACATTAAATATCAATAACGGAAAACGGAAATGAAAATAAAAACAACAGTTACAACAAGTATTCGAAATGGCCACCTTTCGGTACATACGTATGTGATCTTTTAATTGATAAATTCTTTGTATTGGAATATTTGTATACATTTTTGATTTCAAATATCCCCAAGCAAAGAAGTCATTGACCGACAAATCTGCAGAACGCGGGGGCCACGGTATAGGACCGAATCTTCCTATCCAACGTCCTGGAAACCTGTCGTTTAGAAAGTTTCTTGTAGCATTCGTGGAATGCGGAGGGGCTCCATCCATCTGAAACCATGGGTCATCGATGTTTAAGTTATCTATTGCTGGAATGATGTCGTTCCTTAATAGCTCGAAAAATTTGGCTGTATTGAGATTACCATCAATAAAATATGGACCGATATGCTTATTTTCAACTATTCCTAGCCATACGTCAACTTTCCCAGTGTATTGACTGTGAGTTAAGTTTTGTAAATGGCAGTTAGTGCGGGACCAATATCTAAGAAATAAGTTTATCAGGATACTGACTGGATAGTGGATAGATGAGGAATTATATTACATAACGAAAATTTTGTGAATTGTTCTCCATTTATTGTGAAATTTGCTTCATCACTAGAAACTATCTTATTTAAAATGTATTCAAGTTCATTCAGCAAATTTAAGAATGTTTCACAAAAGATCGTTCTTTTTTATTTGTCTTCATCGAATAATTGTTGGTTATTAGAAAATTTGTACGATTTATATTTAAATTCGTTTAATGTTATAAATACCGAGGTTTTAGAAACATTAAAATGTGAACCTATATCTCGTAGTGATACTGTGGGGGTTTCTTCAATGTAGCATAAAATATTTAATTTCATTTGTTCGGTTAAAACGTGATTACTTTTAGTTCTTATTATATGGGAATTTATAACGCATCCCTCTGATTTAAATTTTCTAACAATTGTTTGTATGGTTCGAATACAAGGAATAGGCCTTTATGGATATTTTACTGAAAATAAGTCTCTCACAGTTCTTAAGCTGTTACCATTCTGATACCACATTAGGATTTCCACTTTTTCGTCTTCACTGTACATGGTTTTATAAAAAACGCAACAAGACACTAAATAAAGACTAATTTAATTTTTGAACCTTGAATTAATTTGATTGTGTTGGCCACAGCATGGTTTAGTTGTCTGTATAGTTGGTTGTCTACATACTAGGCGTAATTGATGCGTTCTTTTTAAAACTATACGTCGGCAGTGTATACTAAAGAGAAAAATTCCCTGTACAATATTTCATAGGAGGAAGGTACATTATAATTACAATTCAATTTAAAAAGATGATGGTATGATAACAATAAAATTGATTAGCTGTTGTATATTATATATTTAATTGCAGTCCTTGTAACCACTCTACGGCTGCTGTTGTTAGCGTATTTATGTCCTCCAGGGTGCCGCTAAAGCTGTATATTGGGCACTCTGAGATAATGTGCTGCATTGTTTGCGTTTCTTGTTCGCATTCACATCTTGGATCGTCGATGAACCCCCTCTTATGTAGAGCACTAGCAGATCTACCAAGACCAGTTCGGATTCTGTTTAATTTGGTCCAGATAGGGCGGGGTAGGTCGAAGCCGGTTGGTTTACTATGTGCTGGTCTTAGGTGTTACAATAAATTTTGGTTGCACTCTGAGCTCCCCCATTGTTGCTTCAATTCTTGTTTCAGGTCAAAGTTGGTGTTTATAAGCATGTATGGTGCATGTCTTGATTTAGTCTATTATGCGGGAGGTTGTTTAGGTCGCCGTGGATAGGTAAGGTCCCATTTTTCGCTACGTTTTCGCCTAGATTTTGCAGGGCTTGGCGGCGGCGTAAGGCTGGTGGAGCAATATGACCTTGTATTGGCAACCATTCAGTGGGAGTAGGTCTAATTGCCCCCGTAATCATTCTCATGGTAGAGTTTAGTTGGGCATCACGTTTTTTAGTATGGGCGCTGTTTAGCCATACCGCTGTACAGTATTCTGCAGCTGAAAAGACCGTTGCAATTCTAGCCGTTCTGATAGTATCCGCTGATGCACCCCATGTAGTCCCTGCTAGTTTATGTATAATATTATTTCTCGTTCTGACTTTAGCAGCCGTTTTATCAAGGTGTTGTTTATAGGTGAGCGATCTGTCTAAAGTGACCCCTAGATATTTAGGGTACGGGTTGTGGCTCAGCATGGCACCGTTGAAGTTGACCTCTAAGGTCTCATTTGATTGTTTATTGTTCAAATGAAAACATGTGACTTCGGTTTTGGAGGGGTTAGGTTTCATTCTCCATCTTTTAAAATATTGCTCAGCCGTTGTGAAATCATGGCTTTGTATTGCGAGCGCTATATCATCAGCGTATAGGAACTTCCTGGATGTTGTATGTGGGAGGTCGTGGGTGTAGAGGTTAAAAAGTAGTGGGGCTAACACCGTCCGTTGCTGAAATGTCTTAATTTACTGGTTCTTCCATTTAGGTTAATCCGAAAGAGTCTATCCCTTAACACTTTGAACGTCATGTGCATATATGTTATGCACGCTAGGTGTGCCTGTACGCCGTATGTATAGATGTTATGCACAGTCAGTGCTTAACTTTTAAGCCGCGTGTATATAAATTATGCATATTTACTATGTGCGTTTGTTAGGTTGCCTGGTTAGCTCTGGCGCAGGACTACATTATATTAAAATGGCCCGTGAAACTTTTTCTTTTTGATTGATTTATATCAATTTTTTTAATTATTAGCTCTAAATTGAAATACGTAACTTTCCGAAACTGTTGTGTGCTGTTTGACGTCTTATTTAATTTAGAATAATGGGAATAAACTCAGAAAAATTGAATGAACACCAATGAACATATTTTATTGCATATAATTATCAAAAAATGCATTGCAATAAATTAAAGTAATTAATATCAGGTAAACATAATACAACTATCGAAAGCATTATTATAAAAATGTAAAATAAACAATACTCTGTATTCCTGTAAACAAAATAAACAAAATAATGTCAATATCAAAAAGTAGGTAAATGAGATTTACTTTATTGTTGAGGTGTTGACACTTTCCAAAAAAAAACATTCTACACAGATTGGTGGTTTTCCTGGATACGCTGGACAGATGTAAAGAACAGCGTTTTCCATTATCAGTTGCATGTATTTCCTGGTTACTGGTACCTTTTTCGGTATCTGTTTTAGGGGGCGGCGTCTGTTTGCAGTCACTGTAAACACAGTTTTTCTTTGAATGCTGTTATTGAGGTAGCTGTATTATTTACTGTATTGTACAAAACACATGCAGTTACTAGAGATGTACCCGTCAATACCTCAACAGGAATCTTGCGGAACCATTTCACTGTTCTTCGCAAAGCAGTAGAATACGATGGCATTTGATCGGACACATTTATGACAGATTTTGCAGAATTGCAGTCGCATATTGCAGTAGGCTCATTTCGAACACCTGCTTGTCTGGTACATACTCCTTTTATTTTATCACCATGCTTAGTACTTATCCTTCCACTTTACCACTACTATTCCATCTTTTTCTTGGCCATAAATTTCGCCCTTCTTCTTTGCAGATCCCTAGTTGCCTGAATTACTGTCATCAGGCTCTACTATCGATGAAAAACTTGAAAACACTTCATTGTCACTTATAGTTGCAGCTGCAGTATCAACGTCGTTTGTGCTTGTTTTCCGTTTTTTGCTGGTGTTTCGTGTTTTTCCGTGTCAGAGCTGTCATCATCCTCACCATCATCTTCGTAATTCGGATCATCATCATCAGAATCAGTAGGATATGGTTCCTCATCGTTCATATCTATGTCTTGTAAACATTCTTCCATTAGCGCTTCCACCCTTTATCTCTCTCTTTCTTGTTCCTTCCAGGACATGTTGCTAATAATCACAAAAAGAACTCCTTCACAAGAAAACGACCACTTACTCTATTGGCATACAATGAACTGACACTAACACAAATGGAATATGCAACAAATGCGCAGACGAGCTACTCTCAGACTATTTGAAACTAGTTGGTACGTGTATTTTGTAGAAATGTGCGTGATAATATGTATGCACACGGCGTACAACCAAATATATTTAATGAGGCGCCGCGTGCATATATACTATGCACACCAGTAATGAGCCAATTAAACACACAAATTAATTAATTAGTAATATATATTGTCACCGAAGCACTCTAGCAGCAAGAATTTTCAATAAAATTACTCCGGCGCCATAGACCCAACAGCAAAATTTGGTATGGCGTTCAAAGTGTTAATATATTACTGATAAAGTTGTAGATCTTAATGCACGGTATGATGTTGATTAATTTATAAAGTAGGCCCTTTCTCCACACCATAGTATACTATACTATATAGAAACATGATTGGTGGAACGACTCTATTGTATGTTAGCGTCAAAATAAGACATTCCCACTGTTATTTATAAAAATACTAACTCCTTTTCACAGTCAGCGAAACTATAGCTTTATTGTTCCTCTTGATATTTCCTTTTCAACGATACCAAACATTACAGGAAGTAACTATTGGAAGTGATACTAATATTGTTCAATTTGAATGTTTGTCTGTTTGTCCGCTATATAATTCTAATTTTCAATTTAGAAACTTCAAATTTGGTATACTACTCTAGCTTATATTCTACGCGATTCTTGGAAGGCGTCGGAACCCGCGCTGGAGCCACAGTTTAGTAATAACATTGTATTTACTGAAATTAATAGGAATAGTGATGTAATCAACGTTTAAAAGTACAACATTATCTATTTGTACAATTCTTCTAAATAATTTAAAATGAAAACCTAGAAGTAGAGAAAATAAAAGTAATTCAAAGGGCATGCTGGATATCTATGACGGCACAGAAAGTGGAACGCTAGATAACCTACGTAAAAGATTGTTAAAAGACTTATAATCTATTACATTTGTTCAAGTCAGTAGACTTTCCCCAACATCGGCATCAGCTGTTTGTCATAGTCTGCGGGTATACTACCAAGTGCAAAAATGGATTGGAACAGATAATCTGGATTCCACACGTTGGGGTAAGCGCTTGACTAGTGCTGGTACTGTCACTCCAAATCAAACAAACCTATCACCTTCTCTCGTGAAGTTTATTCATTGCAAATGCAAAACCAGTTGTGGATGCCGAAAGAAAGGATTGAAGTTTTCCAAAGCATGTTCGGATTGCAGAGGTTTTTGCCGCAACAGTGAAACAGTTCACAATGCAGATAGCTTCAGTGACTTTGAAGATCGTCATATTTGAATTACTCCACGGCTTGAATATATTAACAAATATGATTACAAAATGTCTATTATATTTATATTTCCAATAAATGAGATTGCTTGAACTTACGTTAGTATAGTATAACCTTATTATTTACATTACCATCCATTCTAAAAACCGAACACGGTTAGAGTTTACCATGAACAGAAAGTATTTTATTCAAATTCAAAATAAAAAAAGTAAGAAATAAAACTTTTTCCCAGAAAATGTTGTATGGGAGCCGCTTGATCCTGGGATCTAACCTTCCAAACGTCTAACGATCTAAGTTACACACACACACTATTGCACTACAGCCCATTGTGGGCCTTGGCATCTTTTACATTCTCCAACATGCCTCCACTCGTCCCTGTTCTGAGTTAGGTTAGACCCATTCAGCACTTTGAGCTTTTTTAAGTCCTTTTTGATGTTGTCCATCCATCTTCCATGCGGCCTTCTTGGTGGCCTTCGTCCTTCTGGTGTTTGAGTCGCCGCTCTCCTGACTACCCCTTCCATAGGCATTCTCCAGACGTGGCATAGCCATCTTAGTCTTTGTACCTTTATCCTCCCTGATAGTTGCGGTCCTTCTTGGGTTTTTCTATTTTCAAGGTTCATTAGCTGCCTCCACCCAGTTATCATCGTACCTCGGTCCGTAGATTCGCCTTAATACTTTCCTCTCGAATCTATTAATTAATTCCTGTTTTTTAGCTGAGTGTCCAGGCGTCGCCGCCGTAGCATATTAGTGGTCGAATCAGCGTTTTATATAGTCTCACTTCACATTTTCGGATGCAGAGCTTCGATCGTAGGAGTCCATCTATGGCGAACATAGCTCTATTGCCTGCCATTAGCTTCTGTTGTACGTCACCGTCTATGTTGTTATTCTCCTTTATGTAATATTATAGGTACTTGTACTCGTTTACTCTTTCGAGGCTTTTGTTCCATTTTTGTATTCGATCATCTTTGTTGGGGAGTCCTGCGTCCTGTGATCATACATTTACTGTTTTCTTCGCTTACTTCTAGGCCTAGGGGTTGTCCATCTCTATCTAATCCCACAAATGCATTTTGTATCACTTTCTTCTTCCTACCGATTAGGATTACATCGTCCGCATATGCTAGCATTTGTATCTGGCGGTTATATATTGTACCTCCCGAATTTATTGTGTAACGAAGTGTCCAGTGCGCGGTATAAATAAATTTTAAATTAAATTTTGTGACCGCGTAGTGCAACATAAAGCCGCTGGTGGCTCTGGCATTCAGGATTGGTACCCGTCTCCCACCTTGTTTCTACCGTCAGTAGGTCTCCCCGCCAACATAAAAATTGTTAATAATATTTTAGAATGGGAATGGAAGGTATAAAGGCGAACCCCAGCTCCCAAAAAGAGTAACTTGAGTCCAAGCCAGTCAAGGAAGAACTTCAACCGAGATCCAGTCAGACGCCGTTTAAATTACCTGTTACCAAAAATCCAATTCCGTTAGAATACCTGTTCCAGTTAAAGTAACGATTTTTAATCCCAGTCAACTACAGTTTGTTTGCAAAGTCAAGCCCGCCCGTGTAACATTCGTTCGCTCGGTTTTTAGGGGTCATATTGCCCTTTTTCTAATTCGAGCTATGAATTGTTGTCAGCGAAGTGTGGAAATATATCACGCGTAAATCACTTGGGTTGTTTCCCTGTGAACTTACGCTGTATATAGGACCAGTCGAAAAGTTTGGTTTGAAATAGGAATTTGGGTCATTCTCCCTATTCGTATTATTTACTTAAACTTCAGAAAAGATTATTAAAGGTATAATTCGTTTTCTCAGTAGCTTAGGGGTTGTTTTCCCCTTTTCAACTGAGCTAACGAATTTATACGTAGGGTTTTGTAGCCTTAAGCCTTAAACAGAAAAAGAATCCCTGTTAATATTCAATTCAAATCTGTCACCAATTATACGTTAAATCCTATATTTTTCCTAATTTATTACAGTGGTACGAAGATTAACTAAGGGAGTGTATGAGCTAAAATACGCTTACCTAATTACACTCATTTGTTGGCCGCAGTCGAGTGACCTGCAGGTGGACGTAACCGAAAACTTCCAGGTTATAATTCCGTAAGTTGATTTCATTCACTCCGAAACACCTAGATTCGGGCCGTAGGCGGCCGATAGCAGAGGGAGTGCAGCTCGCTTGAACCAGTAACAATTGCCCGCACATGTAAATTTCGATTACACGAAATCTGCTAAATGGTTTATTACAGGAACACCGGGTGTGCAAAACTAACCTAATTGATTTCCACGTGCCGCCGTAAAACTTGTTTTCCCTAGATCTTTGTTGTATGCAATTTGGGTTGCATACCAAGCTGGGCCCATAAAATCCGTTATTTGATTATTAATGTAATTGAACTAATATCATTCCTGTATTAAGTGCTTTCGACCGTTAATATTTATATTATTTTCCTCCTGTTGTATAGGTAAATAAGGTATTAAGTTTGGTAAGAAAATTATGTTAAACTTGAAGATTCATTTTATTTAATTGTAAATAAACAATATTAATTACTTTCAGTAATAAATAAGTATATTCTATATGGTGTGTGTATATCTGCATGTAATTAACTAATGCAAATATAAATAATAAATTGTTTAATCCACTACCTTTGTATAGTTTCTTTAGTCTTAAACACGAACACTGTACATGAGCTATCCAGAGCATTCCAACACCTAAATAAAAAGGTTGGACCGTCACAATTGTTATTTGCCGTATGGCCTTTCACAGAACGAGGTCAGTGGCGATATGACATCCCCTTGTTTCACCCCTTTTCTGATTTCGAACTCTTCGGAGAGTTGATTACCTATTCTGCACCGACTTTCGACGATCTAAGTTACAGTAGCATAAGATAGCATACCAAATTTGGTGGTTCTAAATTGAAAACTGTAGAATTGCATAGCGGACAAACAATCAAACCTTTAATGTGAACAGTATTTGGACCATTTTCGGTAGTTACTTCTTGTTATGGTTGATATCATCTTGATTTTATGATTGATATCGTTGGAAAGGAAATTTCAAGAAGAACAATAAAGGTGTAGTGTATGATATCGCTAACTGTGAAAGAGAAGTTAGTATTACAGTAAATAATAGTGAAAGTGTATTACACTTTCGCTGTGTGTCATGGCGACCATAAGTAACTGGCATTGCTCATATAATTTAATTTCCTAATGCAAGCGCAGATGTAGTTAAATTTATATATGTGATACAAATACAAATATACATTTAATTAATGTGTTGAAGATTGAAGTATTAATATTATTTTTATGTGTTCTGTCAATTAACAACAATGTTATAATGTTTAATAAAGCATAGCTTAGCATAAATATTAATGAAACAATGATTGAAGCTAATCAATACATGTAGATTACGCACCAGTAACAGTACAGACCAACAGGAAAAAAGTACCATCAGCGGAAGTTGTAAATTGGGAACTTTACCATCTGGATTCTGAAGAACTGCATATACCATTAACAGATCTAATGTATTTATGAAGCCGATAACGGAGCAGGCTGCTAGGAATAAAATTGGCCAACCAAATATCTTATTGAAGAGATCTGTATGTTCTAGTGAGGTTTGAAACAACATACAAGCCCTCTTAGTAGTTTCCATGTTATGTAAATTGATGAACGTTGTTTGACGTGTGTCAATTACACTTTCTATTACTTGTGGTGAAATTCTTATAATTTCTAACAATTTGTTAGTGGTACTAAAATTAGTTTCCATTGACCATACAAAAAAGTGAATCATCATTCCTAAGGCAAATATGTAGTAGATCTCGATCAATCGAAAAATGTAGTTGCGGTATTGGATTATTCCGAAAAAGTTTGATAAGAGATAAATATCAGAAGCGAACATAATAATTAAGACAATGTGACCTAATATTAATTTAAAAAAGACATGCCCCTGTTTTCGTTTTAATGAATTTTGAGGTATTACCTTGTGAGAAATATTAAATATACAAAATAAGTTGTAAAACGAACTGAATGATTTACGGTAGCAAAACGAAGGAAAGTAAACAGAAGAAAGACAGGTTAAAGTCATCACCACATTTAATGCTGCATCCGTAATTGTTACAGTTGCACTTGGATAAGTTGGATATACGTCAGTTAATCTTCCTAAAATCGAAAGAATAGAAGCAATCAAAAAAATCAAAATTACAAATGCAGCATAGCATTGGTAAAATACGAATGTATTTAGGTCATTTTTATTAGTAAAATTATGTGGTGGAGCGATTGCTAGGATAGTGAAATAACGTAACAATTGTACAGAAAATACGTTCTTTTCTCCAGATTGCTTCATTTTAACCACCTCTTTTTGACTTCTGGTGTATCGATAATCCGAAGGCCATACGAGATTGACAATTTTTAAATATAACAAATTCACTTTTATAAAGTCAAATTGCCAACACTTGGTAGGACTGATTATGAATAGTTTGTAATAAAGTACGATGGGTACTAAGCAACCAAAATCCATTTTAATAAGCTACTAATCTTTTCAATTAGACTTAGTGTATATGTTCAAATGACTGTAAAGTAATTAATTAAAATATAGATTATTTATATTTTAGTCCACTTGGTTAATCCATTTTAATTATTTTCGACTTTTGAATGCTTGTAACATTGCTGTTAGCTGGTAACTTTTCATGAATTATTAATTTATGTAATTAATTAATACAAATTGGTGTTTTCTAATAACTGGAGTTGGACTGGAACATTACATTTTAATGATAAATTATGATACCGTATTAATTTAAAAAGTATGTAGTTCGAATAATTATTTTTTCAATTGCTGAATTGGGCAATGAAGGAAATTGGAAGGTGTGTACGGAGAACCTCATTACAATTATTAAAAAATAACTGTGGCAGCTAAATTGTTAAGTCAGGTAAATTGTGTTTGCCTGCGCAAATGACATCTACCCGGGCAATTGGTATTATTTTCTGTTGTACGAGGATGGTTCGATAACTACGTGGCCTAACAAAGAAAACTAAGTTTTTTTCGACAAAAAATATTTTATTTCTCAATATAGTTTCCTGCTCGCTCAACACACTTATTCCAAATTATCAATGCCTTCATTGTAGGTCGATGAATCCAAGTCCTCGAAATAGCTATTTACAGCAGCGATTACCTCGGAATTAGACGAAAATCTCTTACCGCCGAGCCATGTTTTCAGGTTTGGAAACAGATGATAATCGCTGGAAGCCAAATCTGGGGAATAGGGCGAATGCGGCACTAATTCAAATCCCAATTTATGAATTTTGGCCATTGCAATCGCAGACTTGTGGGCAGGTGCGTTATCTTGATGGAAAAGCACTTTCTTCTTTACCAAATGAGGCCGTTTCTCTTTTATTTTGTCGCTAAGTTGTTGCAACAAATTGGCATAATACTCGCCATTTATTGTTTTCCCCTTTTCTAAGTAGTCGACCAAGATAATCCCACGAGAATCCCAAAATACGGTTGCCATAACCTTCCTGCCGACAAAACCGTTCTTGCCTTCTTTGGTGGCGGAGAACCTTTGTGCGTCCATTGTTTGGACTGTTCTTTGGTTTAGAGCGTATAATGGTGGACCCAGGTTTCATCGACGGTTATGAAACGGCGCAAAAAATCCTTCGAATTGTGGCGAAAACGTGCCAAAAGGTCGCGAGAAACACTCAAACGATTCAGTTTTTGCTCCGGTGTGAGCAACCGCGGCACCCAACTCGCCGAGTATTTTTTCATTTCCAATCAATTTGAGATCCCCGCTATGTCTGCTACCTCGCGCACTTTTACTCGTCGGTCATCCAATACGATACGGTGGACTTTTTCAATCGTATCCGGTGCAGTAGCAGTTTTTGGACGTCCACTACGGGGATAATCATTTGTGCTCACACGATCACGCTTAAATTCGGCAACCCAGTTTTTAACCACTTAAAACGAAGCAGCGGATTCCAATAGTGTTGAATCCAGCTCTGCTTTGATTTCGGTTGGTGTTAAGCTTTTCAAATGAAAGTACTTTATCATTGCTCTCAACTCAGTTTTTTCCATTGTTTACAAAATCACACGAGACGTTCACTTTGGTTTACTGTCAAAAACAGACTAATCGACAGATCGTTCTATACTGTCATATTTAATCCTATAAAGGATAGTTCTACAGAATGGTAAAGAAGATTCCTCCGAATTCGCGCCATCCCTGAGTTATGTCACGTAGTTATCGAACAATCCTTGTATCTTGTTAAATGATAATGTAAAACACGAATATCTTAGGAAATGCCATTTGCTGCAAAATAAATACAATACGTTAGTAATTTTGACTGGTATATTGTCTTTTATTTGGTATTTTTGACAATGGCGTTTTATCACGTTGAAATACACAAAGACGAAAATAAAGGTTGTTAAAAACCTGAGATTAAAATACTGCATCTACTTATACTCGTAATTTCGAGAAAGTAAGATAAGCAACAATTAGAAGATCTTATTCGATTGGACTCAGATTAGAGCATTATTAGGCAGCTAGAATATTTGCCTTTGTTGTCGTAACAGGTAATAAAATTACATTTATTAGTTAAAAAACTTCATTTATTTAACCCTATTTTATTTAATTATAGCTGTTCAGATTCTGTAGTGTGTTTCACTTCTCACCTTCACACCCCTGTATCTGCTTTATTTGTTTTCCAATTGTTTTTAAATGTTGATCAATTATACTAACCTTTAAAGCAGTTATTTTGACTAATTTTAAATAATTTACTGCAAATTAGTAGCCTACTACGCTGTGAAAAATTGAAAAATCCAAGTAGATCTAGTTTTATCGAAAAAAGAAGATACATGGGTGTGAAGGTGAGAAGTGAAACACACCGTATACGCAGGCAAACTTCCATATAACGTCTTATTGGAGGGGTATTTTTTAAATAAGGTCCGTTTGTGAATGAGAGTGAGAATGACGGGCGAACGCCACAGTGCTGTTGGGCTTCTGCTCCCAGCATGCTTTGCGCGTGTTTAGACGCTATTTGCAGCCGTATCGTCTGTCTGTGTGCTGAGCTGTAGAAGTTTATAATGTTTAAGAGAATTGAGTCGCCCGCCGACTGTGAGATAGGATTTGTAATTCGATTCTTGAGTGCAAAAAACTTGGGAGCAGCGGAAATTCACTGTCAGATTTGTGAAGTTTATGGTGATAATGCTATGAGTGACAGTAAAGTTCGAAAGTGGGTGAGAATGTTAAAGGACGGGCGGGTTAATGTGCATGATGAGCCACGCCCTGGCCGACGTTCTCTGATTTCTGAAGATTTGGTTCTTGATGTGGGCAACAAAATTCAAGAGGACCGACGATTCACGATTTCAAAGCTATCAATTGAATTTCCACAGGTTTCGAGGTCAGTTTTGTACACCATTGTTTCGGAGAAACTGAATTATCGAAAATTATGTTCTCGCTAGGTTTCAAGACTGCTTTCTGACGATCACAAAATAAAAAATTGGGCTGTCCTTTATCGTTTTTGACTCGATACAATCAGGAACGGGATGAATTATTGGACCACATCGTTACAGGAGATGAGACTTGGGTGACTCATGACTCCTGAGTCCAAGCAATAGTCAATGGAATGGCGACACACTTCATCGACAACCAGAGTGAAAGCCAAACAGACAATTTCAGCACGAAAGATCATGGCAACTGTCTTTTGGGACAGGGAAGGGATTTTGTTAGTTAGATGTCAATTCTGATACGTATTGTGTGACCTTGAGAAAACTCCGGTGTGCCATACAAAACAAGCGGCGTGGCCTACTGTCTTCCGGTGTGATGTTGCTCCCTCAGACTAATAAACTAGATGGACACCTATATTTACAGTCAAAAATGTCCGTAAGATAATTTGTTTAGATAGACGTTGACAAGATCAAATATACACGATTGCACTTGCACAACACAATCCGAAGGCTGTACATTTCATGTTCAACGTGTAGTATTTGTTTATTTTACGTCTGTAAACAAAGTGCATTTATAGTATTCTTGGTGTTTCTCCCAATAAATTTAGCAGAATATCCAGTTTTTTTGCAAAAAATGGGGCCCCAATGTTTTATAGGTAAGAGAAAGAGAAACGGTGTTTTGAGGGAGTTGTTCTTGTTGATTATTTACCACGTGGTCACATAATAACGGGATACTATTATGCAAAAGTAATATCAAAAGCTCGTGAGGCTACAAAGCAAAAACGGCGTGGAAAATTGAAATGCGGCGTTCTGTTCCACCAAGCTCCCGCTCCCGCTCCCGCTCCCAAGAGCTGTGTTTCTATGGCTGCTATCCTATAAGAGGAGGCACAATAAAGGTGAGTTCCATTCCCCTAAGCTGTTCGCTTTTGGGCCTTCCACAAGGACCTACAATCTGCTGGATTTGGAGGGTGGCGCCCACAAATTTTGACTCGCCCTGTACACAACTAAAGATTTCCTCCCGTAAGCGATTTTCACGAACTCCCCCTACTCCTCTGAGCTAAGCTGTAGGCGGTTTTCATCTATCTGGTTACGGGTCGTCGCAAAAGCTCGATTGGCCCGTAACACAGTTTGTAACGCAAGTCTTCTAGTGCTAACACTAGGACTTTCTTCCACTAATTCCAAGACATGCTGTTCTACATTAACAACCCTTTCTGCTCTTGGACGACCTTGTGGTTGATACGTGCCATAATCCCGTAAATGTTGGACTGTTCTAGTAAATGTACGGCTGTTTGGAATGCGGTGCTGAGGATATTGCTCTAAGTACATTTGCCTCGCCCTTAGAACGTTTTCTTGAGCTTCCCCGTAAATAAGAACAACATCAGTAAGTTCAATGTTTGTAAAATTTTCCATTTTGGTAGAAACATTGCTTGCCAGCTTCAACAACAGACTGAATAGAAATTACTGACCTACGTAATAGTATCGCTGTAAATCAAGAAATGATTTTGTAAACGCATTTCTTTGGATCAGCGGTGGGCAACCTTTTTGAGGGATCGAGCCACTTGAGTAACCAATAAGTGGTGGCATGCGGGTGGGGTCGCACGTCATACGACACTTCTAAGAAGAGTGTTTTTTGTAAACAAAGCTGCGAAACCAATGACGATATCATAACCCTTAGGTCGGAAAGTGGTATATTTTTCGATCCACAAAGTCTTGATTCGGCTCCTGCGATAAGGTCGTTGGAGCCAGAGTGGTGACGCTCTAGGTAGGTACCCTCCATTTAGTATGCCAGCTGGCATAGTGGGAGTCACTAACCTTCCGGTGAGTACCAGTGAGTTATTGGGGTTGGAGTAGTATACAAGGTCAAGGATTTACGATTATACAGGGTGATTTTAGACATGTACGAAAAACTTCAACCACGTGTAGCTGACGTTATGTAACATCTACAGTATCTAGTAATCTTTTTTAAATTCGGCAGAGTTACGGAGATATGGCCCTTCAAAGTTTTTTTTACATCGATTCGCTAAAATGTAAATAACTTTTTTAATTCTCTTCCGATTTTGATAAAATGTATAGTTTTAGTCCAATCTTAATTCTCACTCTGTAAAATTGACTGAAAAATGGATGAAATCGGAACCAAAAGTGAAATCTTAGTTTAAAATTTGTAAATTATGATATATCTCAAAAACTAGATGATTGATCTTGATTGAGTTTTTTCTTCTAGTTTCAAAACTAGTACTCCATTTTCCAAAGAAAGGTCTTCACAAACGTTTTAAATTTAATATTTAAGGAGCTATATAACGGAATTTTCAACATTAATTTAAATATACAGTGCTTCCCAAAAGTAACGGATAAATTCTATAAAATCGTTGAGAATAATATTTCATAAAATACTCGGACACGTCGATTTTTATTTTTAAATTATCATTTAGAGATGTAATTTTGAACCCCCCACCCCTCAACCCCTAAGCCCTAGCAACTCCAACTTTAAAATTTCAAATGGCAAAGTACCCCTTATGATACCTCGTCTGATAGCTTTCTTTATGCTGAATACAACAAATAAAAAGCTTTTCAAAATCGGTTGATAAATAACGGAGATATTTACCAAAATGTATTCAAATGAAAGTGCCATTATTCGAGTAGGCGTTGATACGGTTGTAGCAATGAGTAATAAAAACAATTAAAATTTATCGTTCTCAGTACGTTTTAATGCGTTTATGTAGTATTTTTAAGTTTGGATGAAAAAAAATTTGTTTTATGAGAAAAAAAAATTTTTTTTTATGAAAAAAAATTTTTTTTTCTTAGTTTCTCAAAACTCGTCGCAATGTTTACAGGACGTACTGAGAACATAAAATTCAATTGTTTTTACCAAACATTGCTAAAACCGTATCAACGCCTGCTCGAATATTGGCACTTTCAACTGAATACATTTTGTTAAATATCTCCGTTATTTCTCAACCGATTTTGAAAAACGTATTTTTGTTGTATTCAGCATAAAGAAAGCTATCAGATGAGGTATCATAAGGGGTACTTTGCTATTTGAAATTTTAAAGTTGGAATTGCTAGGGCTTAGGGGTTGAGGGGTGGGTGGTTCAAAATTACATCCCTAAATGACAATTTAAAAATAAATATCGACGTGTCCGAGCATTTTTATGAAATATTTTTCTCAACGATTTTATAGAATTTATCCGTTACTTTTGGGAAGCACTGTATATTTAAATTAATGTTGAAAATTCCGTTATATAGCTCCTTAAATACTAAATTTAAAACGTTTGTGAAGACCTTTCTTTGGAAAATGGAGTACTAGTTTTGAAACTAGAAGAAAAAACTCAATCAAGATCAATCATCTAGTTTTTGAGATATATCATAATTTACAAATTGTAAACTAAGATTTCACTTTTGGTTCCGATTTCATCCATTTTTCAGTCAGTTTTACAGAGTGAGAATTAAGATTGGACTAAAACTATACATTTTATCAAAATCGGAAGAGAATGAAAAAAGTTATTTACATTTTAGCGAATCGATGTAAAAAAACCTTGAAGGGCCATATCTCCGTAACTCTGCCGAATTTAAAAAAGATTACTAGATACTGTAGATGTTACATAACGTCAGCTACACGTGGTTGAAGTTTTTCGTACATGTCTAAAATCACCCTGTATAATCGTAAATCCTTGACCTTGTATACTACTCCAACCCCAATAACTCACTGGTACTCACCGGAAGGTTA
>JABXWE010003252.1:0-28139 GCA_014611495.1 Limonius californicus | reverse complement strand
AATCCTAGATACATTCAAGAATTATAATTTATTTTATGTAGTTTTCCAATTTTATAAACCATTTCTTCAATTTAAAATTTAGGACATTTAAATTTTAGTGTTTACCTTTAGCAGAAAAACCCAAATACATCTTAATATAGGCAATGGGAATAAATATTCAAACATCCCCATTTTCAGGGGATAAGAACTGTAAGAAGCTTAAGGTTTTAAGTATACATGTACCCATCGTGGCAATATAAATTACAATATCCGCCCTTGCTGTTTTCGATATTGGGAATTTTCAAATAAATCTCATAAGTCATAACCGAGCGGTAGGCTTGTCTAATGTCATGACAATACTTGAAGTTTCCTTAGTATAAATAGAAGTAGTGGGGACAAGCCCAGAATCAATTCTTGTACTAGTCTGCTAGTTATACCTTGTGATTAGAATTAGAAGAATGAATGATAACGAAAGTGCTTTTTTGGAAGTGCAGCGATACTGGATGGCGATCCCAAAAAAATGTTCTCTAGTACTTATTTTGTGTCTTATTATTATTATCGATTTGTTAACAACCCTAAATTCCGTCAGATTTTCTTTAAAAATAATATTATCATGGTTTATCCGCGCTTCCATTTCTGGAAGTGTAATTTTTTTAAGTAGGTATCTAATTTGTATCTGAGAAGGATCTAGATACATCTTAAAGTATCTTGTATCTGTATCTAGATACACGTAGTAAAGTGTATCTTGTATCTGTAACTAGATACACTTTTTTAAAAGTGGTTTCAAAACCATCGTTGCCATAATCGCAAAGAAGTTCGTGATCGCTATCATTTTCCAGTAAAAAATCAACTTGGTCTTTAGTAGAAGAAGCACATATTTTCACTGCTGTTTGTTTACTTTCTTCGAGCACTTTTTACATTTTTTGTTTTACACTCAACCGTTTCGTAGGATAACTATGTTTGTTTGAAGCGGAACAATAATTACGACCCATTTTAAAAAAATATTCGGAAATTAAGAAATTTGCAAACAAAACTTGAACTAATTAACTCAACAGTGACAATAGCGTTAATGACTAAAACTACGAAGGTTTGTTGCTTATATATAGGGATAGTCGATCATTACCCCCTACCATCTTACGATACACTAAATTATACTATTTTCTGCAATAAGCGTATCCAAATTTGTAAACGTAAAACAAAAATACTAAAATGAATTATTTAGTTAGATTGTAATGTAAAAAGTCGCCAGAAAGTTTTGTAACCTTTTCTATAATATCCTTTGCAGCAGAAAATAGTTTTAGAATAATCAAATCTGTAATAGTAGTGTACATGCACTAAAAAATATAAACGCTTAAAACAATTCAGAATGTCGTAGAATTCATAATAATTTGGAATTATTATATTTTTATACATAAAAAACTTGAAGTACGGAATTTTGGCGAATTTGTATAATTTAATTTGAGATAAAACATTGTATTTTCATAATAAATTACCAGACCTATACGGTTTAGAATTTTAGAATTCCAAAAAAATAATTGAATTGGTATGTCAAAATACAATAATGTAATAAGGTACAACTCATTAGAACGTAATTGTAAGTTCTTTTAAATTTGTTGCATGATATTTGCTCTAATTGTATTTTCAGTTAATTTGTAAATGACATATACAAACATGCTCATTATTCTGTTGTTACCTGCAAGCAGTCGAAAGCAAATAGTATAATATGCAAACAAGATGTTTATCTGTAATCCCTAAATGGTCAGGTAATATTCTTGCTTTAGTCAGGTAGAAAGTTTAGTTATTTTGTTAAACAAGTTGCCTATTTTAAAAATCACTGAATCTCTTCAAAGTGAAATATTTTGTTACTAGACACAAGCCTTAAGGGAAGGAAATCGAA
This sequence comes from Limonius californicus, assembly GCA_014611495.1. Taxonomy (NCBI): domain Eukaryota; kingdom Metazoa; phylum Arthropoda; class Insecta; order Coleoptera; family Elateridae; genus Limonius; species Limonius californicus. The sequence continues at coordinate 26,263 of JABXWE010003252.1, read as the reverse complement.
AGTGGTTGTGTACAGAGTAAGTCAAAACTAATGGGCGCCACCTTCCAGGTTACAGCTGAATGCAGGTTTTCGTTGGAGGGCCGAGAAACCAGCGGCTTACGGGAATCGAACTCACCATTGTTGTGCCTTCTCCTGTATATAATGTCTACAAAGTTCATGCACACAATAAAATACACCAGAATAAAAGATCGTACTACATTTTAACTGCATCCAAATCTATTGAGTAAAATATAGCACGCAAATACTACAATTTAGAATTTTTTTTTATTTGACAACGCCATTGTGCCTACAATTAAAACTAGTCTTTAAAGACTAACCATTAATTTGCGTCTCACAAATCTTAAAACTATGTGCTTATCTACTAGGGTCTGTCCTTTGACGTACCTATTCTAGATTTTTCTGAGCTATTTGCACTTCACTCACGCACTGTGCTCTGCTTTTATATACAACACACTACACTCAGCTGGTTTTCTCCTCTTCAATCTTCGGACATCATGTTGGTTGTCCAGCAGTTGAAGAACCTCTGCATTTACGTGAAGGTGAAGCTTAGCTTCATGCTTTCCAGCAAACCTTTTGATTTCTTCCTTAACGGTTGGGATCCGAAGGTCTCTATGAAGATCGGAGTTTCGAATGTACCAGGGGGCATTCACTATATTTCGTAACACTTTATTCTGAAATGTTTGAATACACTGAATATTAGAATCACTGGCACAGCCCCACAGCTGTATACCGTAAAGCTAAACTGGTTTCAAGATCTGATTGTAAATCAGTACAATTGGAGATTGAAACTTTGGAATTTCTTCCAATCACCCAATAGTGCTGTCTATATTTTAGTCCTAATTCCGCTTTTTTCTTCTTACATGCTCTTTCCACCTAAGTTTGGCGTCCAGTCATGCCTAGGTACTTGGCGTTGTTCTCATAAGGTACAATGGTGCCATTTATATCTAGAGCCTTTTAATAGTTTGTTTGTAAAGTTGATATGGATAGATTTCTGCTCGTTTAACTTTACCTTCTATTGTTTAGTCCAGTCAAGTATTGCATTGCTGGCTATTTATAATCTTTCAGTGGATAAATCTTGGTCTTTCGCTACTGCTAGTAGTGCGGTGTCATCTGAAAACATAGCCACTGCAGCTCCTTCCATTTTTTGTATATCGCTGGTATATAACAGATAAAGGATAGGCCCCAGCACGCTACCTTGAGGCACTCCCGCTCTTATATCTTTCAGATCCGAGTATTCGTCTTCTTGTTTGACTCTGAAGAGTCTGTCCGAGATGTGTGATGTTAATGTCTCTACATATTGCTTTGGGAGCATTTTGTTTAATTTATGTATCAATCCTTCGTGCCACACTTTATCGAAGGCTTGTGCAACGTCTAGGAGGACTGCAGAGCATACTTGTTTTTCTTCCAAGGCACATTCGATGATATCGGTTATTCTATGCACCTGGTCTATCGTTGAATGCTTTTGCCTGAATCCAAATTGAAAATCTGGGATGAGGTTAATATCTTCTATTATTGGCCGCAGCCTTTTGAACAGTCGTTTTTCAAAGAGTTTTGAGACTATTGGCAGTAGAGAAATCGGTCTATAGGATTTGACATCATTGGGTTGTTTTCCTGGTTTTGGCAGCATGATCACTTCCGCAACTTTTCAGCACGCAGGGACATGTTTCAATCTGAAGACTGCGTTGAATATGTAGGTAAGCATTACTATACCCTTTCTAGGCCGATGCTTTAAAATCTCTCCAGTGATTAGATCGAATCCTGGTGCTTTCTTTGGATTCAGGTTAGTTCTTATCTCCTCAGCTACTTCTCTTGGGGTAACCGGTGTGATATTTTCGGATCTTGGGTTGTCAATATTATTCATAGGGTGATTCATTTGCCCTTGATTGGGAGTGAATACTTCAGCCAGGTGTTGGGCAAACAAATCTGCTTTTTGCTTATTCTCTCTGGCCCATGGTCCATGGTTGCTTCTAATAGGAGGAATGGAGGTTACGGATCTCTTGATCTTCTTGGTTGCCTTCCAGAGTAATCGGTTTCTTCATATGCTGATAATTCTTGTAGATAGGAGTTTATAGATTCTACTTTAAGCTTTTGAATTTCTCTTTTGAGCTTTTGAGTTTTGTTGTTGAGTATGGTTTTGTCTGCAGGATCTCTCGATTGCTGCCATCTTCTTCTAGCTCTTCATTTCTCTTTGACAAGTTCTCGAATCTCAGCTGGGTAGTTTACACCTTTGGTTATGTGTGTAATCTCTTTGGTGTTTTTATATGTCGCTGTTTGGACAAGCCTGGTGAAGCTTTCAGCTTCTTTTTCTAGTTGTTCAGTCGTTCTAAGGCTGATATTCAGGTTGATGTTGTTCTGAAGGTCAATCTTAAAGCTTACCCAGTCAGTAGTTTTGTTAGTGAGGGTGGTTTTAGCTACCCTTTTTATTATCTTTTCACTCAGTGTTAACATGACGGCGGAATGATCAGAGTCCAAGTCAAAACGCTCTTCAACTTCTATGAAGTTGGGTGATACCTTTCTCGTGATAAAAAAGTCAAGTAGGTCAGGGATTTTATCAATATCCGTAGGCCAGTAGGTAGGCTTACCTGTTGAGTGAGGATTGCAATTCATTTCTTGAACTGCTTTCCTTAATTCTTTTCCTTTGGTTGTTGTTAACCTGGATCCCCAGTCTATATGTTTAGAGTTGAAATCCCCCCCAACAATGAATCTTTCTCCTAAGTGTTTCAGGAGAGTCAGGTAGTCTTCCTTTTCAAGGTTATGTCTTGGCGGACAGTAGACAGCGCCGATTCTCATCTTTTGTTTTATTGACATGACTCCAACTACTGTTAATTGAATATCTTCTCTTTGCAGGAGACATTCTTCAAAGTGATTGATTGTTTCTCTTATTACGATTGCACTACCACCCTTGGCATGGTTGTCTGGGTGGATAGGTTTTGTATCCTCTTATTTTAAGGTAACATTGATTTGTCATGTGTGTCTCGGAAATGAGGCAGACATCTATGCATTGTGTGTTTAAGAAGACTTCATGATGGTGTTTTTTGTTCAAAATGCTATTGGCATTCCAGACAGAAATACGTAAGTCTGTTTTATCCATTAACTTACTTTGCCTTGGGTATAGCTCCAGTGTTCCTGGCTTCTAATTTGTCGAGTCTCGCATTGACTCGATCCAGTGTTTTCATCATATTCTGCATAAGCTGCATCATAGATGGTTCAGATATCGATAGGAGAGGTGTTGGCTCTACTAATTTATGTTGTGTGCCTTTGGCATGAGACACTCCACTTCTTACCATATTAGGAACAATTAGTCTTGGTTGAGTGGCTTTCTTGGCCTTGGCAGCATTATCCCTCCTTTTCTGTAGCTCCTTTGCTATTGTACATCCCCTGTAATTAGCAGGTGCTCTTCAGAGCAGTTAATACACTTAGCAGGGGTATTTCTGGTTTTAGTGCAGCTTGTGGTTAAGTGTTCTCCTGCGTATTTAACACAGATTGGAGTTCTTCTACAGAATTTTCTTGTATGTCCATATCTTTGACATCGTTTACATTGCAAAATAAGTTTGCTACTCCTTATTGCCTCTATTTTGACTTTCATCCTGTTGATGTACTGAGTACCATAGATTTTATTGATGTCTTCAGATCTATCAAATACTAGCATATACAGCGGCAAGCGAGTATGATTTATTATTAGAAATAGTTCTTTTGCTTTTTGTACTACTTCTATAATTTTAAAGTTTTTCTCTTTTAGTTCATCGCCGACTTCTTCTGCACAAGTTGAAGGATGCAAGTTTCTGGCCATTACCTTGATAGACCTGGAGGCTTTATTTTCATAAAAATGCCATTCAAAGTTAGTGTTGTTTATTAAAGCTGTCATGGTTCTGTAATCTTCATCAGAGCTAACATTAACTTTAATTTGTTTGTTACCCATCAGACTAGTTTTGTAGTCTAATTTTCCTGTATTTAATTTTTCTCTGACTGCATGAAAATCCCCTACATTGCGTAGGATTATTAGCGGCAGTTTAACGAATTTAGTTACTTTATCTGTTTGCTCTTTAGAGCTTTCATATTCTATTTCGAGTGATTCGTTAGCTTTACGCATTTTCCTATTTTTATTTTTATGCAGGAGCCAATCTGTTTCTCTGGCGACCAGTTTTTCCCCTTCCAATTTAGAATAAGCAAAAAAAATGGGCTAAATACGGGCGTGTTGGGAACCAAAGAGCTCGCCGCCATTGGCTTGCGATATTTACTTTAATAAATAGATCTACGCAGCCAGCGACGTTGGAGTTTACAGAATTAATTAAACTTTAACCTTAACGAGTAATGAATCGCTGGGCAACTGAAGGTTGCCCCACTTTTAATATTACAAGGGAATTAAACTGTTCTATCTCTTAGTTACCAACGGAGCACTGGAAAACAGGGGAAAACAACCACTGTATAGTACATTGGCAAGTTTTACCTTAGTTTACTTCGGTAGGGAGTAGAGAGTGAGAGGCACAACTTGGTGTGTTCTTAGGTTCTTCCTTGGAACTTCAGGAAACGGGAAATTTCGAATGTTTTTGCATTGTCGCAGCGACGGCACATCCAAAGGGTCGGGAAAGGGGTGCGATATTAATCCGCCAAAGGCGATCAGCGAATTCGCAATAAATTGCCTTCCCAAGGGTTAAATCCACAGTATTTCTTAAATCCGACACTTGTCGATGGTTCTGTTCATCCCACGGTGATAACAGCGATACGCAACTTCACGTAATGGGCACCCATCGAAACCTTGCAGTACTTGTTGGCGCTGAGGTCTTAGCAAGCAACCGGGTCTTAAATCGACTCCGAAAAAAAAACGAATGAAAGTATCCAGTAGCTGGAATATTTCACCATATGACGAAATATGTTGCAAGAATTCTAGAACAATTAATACGTAGGGCTCCCTCAAGGGCAGGAAATTTCCAGCAAACGTTCACGGTCAAGCGCGTAGACAAAATATTCATCGGTATTTCTCTAGGGTAACAAAAAAAAATAGTTCACTAAACTGTATTCGGGAAATAAAAGATAGTAATCGGCTACGGAACGGCCAATAAAATAAGGCTTTAATCCGTAAGAAGCGACAAAATCAAAAGAACATAACAGCTACTATTAAACGTATGAAACATTAATGTTATGTCATTTCGTAATTACATAAATTCAGAATTGCTACATATTATTATAAGATAGAATATTATTTTATTAATATCATTCAAGCAATTGCAACGTTTTTTCCCATCTAAATGAATAAAGCATGTTTTGCATTATATAAAGGAGAAAAATATTTTCAAACATTAACATTAATTTATTATGGACCTTTTGATTGTTATGTGAGATATAGATTGCTATGTTACGGCAAATTTATTGTAGTTGGAAAGATTTTCTGTTCTCGAAAGAAAACAATATGAATAATCGTAAATTTAAATCATATAAAATTACTTTAAACTTTTGGTTATTATGACGCTGCTTTACGGTTTACAGTACAAAACATAAAACATTAATTGAATTTTATTAAATTATGTTAATTGCTTGGAACATTAAAAAAATAATAAAAGAACGTTGAACTGGAAACGTCTTCTGCACTTTGTAGCTTTATATATCTCGATATCGCCTTAATTATTTAGTATAACTAACTTTGCAACTAAAAACATTTTTACCAATTATCTATTAATTGCAGTTTCAGTAATTTCTTTAACATATACAAAGTATGATATACTATCATTTTCAAGCCATTTCGGATTAAATAAGTTAAACATTCATATCTTCTGTTCGAGTTTTGTCTCTTGCGAGACGTGGCGATCTTCTTTCCTATGCCTCTGGTGCGCGTTTTTTTAAAGTACCACAAAGATAGAGGACCTATAGCTTAACGTGGACTTCGAATCACGCTTCTACTCCAGAGTAGATTTTTTAGGCAGAATACCTCGCTGGTTTGCCATTGTCTTGCGAGGGAGAACCACTATTCCAAAATCCGATGATCTGATACTAAGAATTTAACCCCAGTTATTCAGCGTAAAAGTATAACGCGCTGACCTCTAGCCCACGACCGCCTCAATTCGTACCTAACTTCTTCGAATTTTCCTCAAATGATGTTTAAAATTCTCCATGTCATTCGGATAAGTGCAAGATTACAAAGCATCTTTGAACTGTCGTTTCGAACAGGAAGTGCATACAACGATTACAGATTTATAGCAATATAACTTCAAATAATTTAATTATTTTCCCGCGGGCTTGTATTTTTTGTTGTGCCTCAATTCGTCTAATTCTTGTTTTCGGAACCGTCCACACGTACGGGGCAGACGGCATTTTAATCTTGCTTCGAATACCATTAGCGGCGAACGTATCGTTGCTTATGACGAAATTTGGTGCGACGAAGTTAATCTTGTGTGATTGCCGCTATTGTTATTAAAGTTTTACTACTGTTTGTCATAGATTAATGCGTCAACAATTAATGTCGGATTTTAAGTGTAACCAAGATGCAACAATATAGAGAAATACCGTGTGGTTTCCTTCTTCGCTTTTACATACCGAGTGATAACCACCAAACCTGGCCATAGTATGCTAGTTTCAAAAAAATTTATGAGTTGCCTTGAAATATTTTTGTTTAATGTCATTTTGACAGCTTATTTTTTTAACGAAATTGCGTTATAAATTGTGCTTATACCTAACTAGTATTGTGTTTATTTTGGATGTAGTTTGTTTTCGTTTATTTTGTTAATAAAAATGTTTATAATAACTTGACCATTTTACTAATGATAATTAAATTTGTGCTGTTTAATAGGAATTAATGAAGTAGGCGACATAAATTTTGCAAAAACTATGGCCAGGTTTGGTAGTTATCACTCGGTATATAATTACCCCGCTACTTGTGTCCCGAGTTATCGCTCCATTGCGTGTTGTGTTTCCGATGGCGGTTCCTTATTTTTACGTGCACATAGCCCCTTCCTTTCCGTCGTTTCAAGTCCACATCTGGTACGAAGTCGCGACCTGTCCGTGAACCTACCATTCTCATTAAAATTACCGCTGTCCAGCTTCAGCGCATATGTAGATAAAGACAGAACGCACATGCACCAATCTGTCGGAACCAGCGACATCAGCCAGCTGTCCTTTTCTTCGTTCGGTTATCCCTGTCCTTAGAGGCATGAACCCGCAAACAACTTCTTCTGATAGCGTTGATAAGATAAGAATATCTGGTCTCATCTTCATTTGGAACATTTACAATTATTTTTTCTCTGTATATAACTGCACCTTTCTTGAGTTTGTTCAATACATGTATTTAAAACCATCGTGATGAAGCAGAAACTAGTTGATTTGTTTACCTCTCTTCTTCGTATGCGTTTTGTTACTAGCCTGAAGACAAGAAGGAAGTTCAGAAGGTAGATCTGATTCACATGAACCTTCGATCCTTGACCCTTTCACGAGGATGCTGTAAAGCTGAATTTGAAACGGCGGTGCCCACTTATTTTGACATACCCCGTACGTAGCCTCATAAAACCTTTTTCATATAATTGCGTTCTGCGAACCATCCCTACTTCCTGAATTAGCTGACCGTGCCCGTTTCGACGGTAAATTTTGTTGTCTACCGTCGGAAATTATCGTTTCGTGTGAGACAAAAATATTGGCGCTCTATTTTTATTTTGACACGTAACACTATATCAAAATAAATAATAATTTTCTAAGGTTTCTAAACTAAGTCCTAAAACTCACTTCGCATAGTTAAATTAAGAACTACATGAAGGCAATGCAAAATAAACTAAATATTTCCAGGAATTGTATTCATTTCCGATATGTTGTAATAGCAGCGAACACTTTTATGTTGTAACTCAAGTTGTAATCACTCTTATTGTGTTGGTACAGAACTGATTACGGTTACATAATACAGTGGTTCGAGGTTAGAACCAGGTTTGGCTATAACAAGTGCTGCAATCTATATAGAAGCATCAACGAAATCTTACAAAATAGGTTTATCTAATGTGAAATAGAAATAATCTAATCAGAGTTAACATCGCTATACAAATCGCAGTTGCATTAAAAAAATACTAATTATAAATGCTGCTGTGATTTTATCTGTTCAATATCATTCCATACGAACACATTTTTTGTAGTATTAACAATACAGAATGCAATATTTTCCACATGCTGTAGAATATATTTACGATCATAATTTATTACTTTCTAACAATGTTTTTAATAAAATAAATAAAAACCAATAAAATTTAATACAAAAACCGCAACTTTGATATGTTTTAGGAAACAATATAACAATTTTACACATAATACGTGACTTTCAAATGTACTGAATCGATCGGTTAATATCGTAACAATTTTCTATATAATATCTTTGACACATTAAACAAGTACTTCGTGGTTCGCAGACAATACAATATTATAACAGTTATAATATGTACTAGGTACTGTATTCGTTATTATACTCTACAATTTCCTTTTATGCCTTCATTTTCTAATCACTCGCATCCTTAGTTGCCTTCCTGCACATATTTTAAAGATTTTACTCCTTATTGTCCTTCCATTACTACTTATTTTTCTTCTCTCTTTTTGACTTTCATTCTTCCACATCTTTAGGAAAATTGTGATACGTGATTTATAAGTTTAATCTTGAACCACTACTTGCAGATGTTAACTTCAATGTTAGAAACAGTAGCTCCTGAAGTTCCAAAGAATGCCTTAACTATCGTTGAGTAGTATACTTTACAGGAGGAGTATTTTACGGTTTCACCACAGGAATTGCATGTAGTTCGTCAAATAAAAGAACTAATACTACTTTACTGTATAATATTAGGCATGTACATTAATATTTCCATTGGAGAACTACAAAAGCAGCAACTTTTCAACGATTTTGTAAGAGGTATTCCCGGGTCATATGAATGGTATATGTGACGTTCGTCCGATTTCTTTTCAAATTCGAAGAATTGTTAAATTCACTTCTTCATTTTCAATTTCTAAACAAACCATCGTAGATCACCTATCGTTAATTCGCAATATTATCCCTGGAATGTGAAATATTTTGGCAGACAAACTTCTTGGAATCATTCCGTTGGAGTTACATGTGTTTCACGGGTTCTTTTAAGATTCGTTGTAATTGGTTGGTTTGCTATTTTTTAGGGGAACGAGAAATCGAGGCCAGACTCTTACGCTGTTCGCACGTTGCTTTTTGGTGGCGAGTTCGAGGGTTGATAGTTCGTGTAATTTAATAAGTTCTACCGTTTACGTTTTTACCATTTTAAAAGTCGACAAAAGTAACGTATTAACAAATACATACATACATACGTCGCACAGTGGAGTATTGGACGGTAAAAAGCGGTCAAAATGCGAATTTTCAAAACTGATTTTAGCCGGTGTTGACCCCTATTTAGGATACATGAATGAAGGTTATATTATTCCCTGACTTTGTTTTCTGCGCCTGCGCTATTAGTAGTGTGTGTCATCAGTTGGAAGTTGACGTCTACTATAAATACACGTGTCTGTTCTCAACACCACACTGTAAATTTCTTATTTTCGGTTTAATATAAAAGTGAGTGTATATTGTTTATGTTTATTTTTCAACATGGATAATCTTGCTGAAGGTATGTACAATCAAATCAGATGGTTTTTGGGTAGGTATATTATATTTCTATATACGTGTACGATTTAATCGACTTTGAAGTAGCATCGCAATTCAAATTTTTGTTGGAAACTGAATGTTTTATGTTTCCAAGCGCGTCCAAGTTAATAATTTTATATGACAATAATGAGCAGATTATAGACATGGTATTGCAAAACCATTTAGCCGCCGAATCCCGCAGATGGATTTTTGGCGTTTTTTTTTAATATTTCACTTTTTTGCTGAACACATTTTAAGTTCATAAATTTACTTTATCTTTGCAGTTCTGGCAGTTCTGTTAAAGTAATGACAAGAAGGCATCTATACAATATAATGAAAAAATGTCCACACAAACAATTAAGCAAGAAATTAGAATTTCTAGAAACTGAAATTTTTATTTTAATGAATTATTCCGATGCTGATAAACATCAGTTTAAACACAAAATGTCCCATATTAAAACACAGTTTAAGGCAAAGTGGATGTCTGCGCATAAGATGGAAGATATTTTTCTGAAAAATAATGACATGTGGCTCTTAATGGTACAATATCGTTTTTCATAGTTTCCGCAATAACTACACGAATTGCAGCTGGTCGTCCTACTAAACCATTTGAAGAGTCAAGTACCCGAACAAAAAGACGGAAAACAGAAGAGTTGAGAAAGCATATATGTACCAACTGATCAACTACCGCATGCCACACAAATGAGTCTGAAAGCGGTTGGAAATTTAGATGCATCGAAAGTACTGAAAGATCTTACTGTTTCTCCCAATCGAGCTACGAAATATCGCAAAGCATTTGCTGCTATGCAAAGCACACCAAAAAGACTTCCTCCACAACAAGGGCTAGCAATTTTAGTGGAAGCTGGATTGACAAGAAGGCAATACGAAACAGTTCAATCAGGTGCTAAATCAATCTACCCCTGTTATTCACTAGTGCAAAAGGCTAAGAAAGATTGCTACCCGAATATAGAAGCCTATAGAATAACACAGACTTGTGCTGAAATAAGACTTCAGGACTTATTGGACCACACTGCATTAAGACTCGCACTATATCTGGATGATATTCTACAAAGTTTAAGTCAGGAAGAAACAATACATATGCAGTTAATATCCAAGTGGGGTTGTGACGGCTCACAACAAGCTCAATACAAACAAAATTTTGATGACTGTACAGACAGCGATGCCAATATTTTTCAAAGCTCCTTTGTGCCATTAAGATTGCTTATCAAGAGAGATGAAGACAAGATCATATGGCAGAACCCTACGCCCTCGTCACCCCGTTTTTGTAGGCCAATTAGAATCCGATTTGTTCACGAAACTATAGACATCACTAAAGAAGAAGTGAATTATATCCAAAATCAAGAAAAAACTCTGCAAAGAACTACCGTTAAAGATAACATATCAATAGAGCACGTTTTATTATTAAAGATGGTTGATGCTAAGGTATGTAATGCAGCAACTAGTAACAAATCTACTATGAGATGCTATATATGCAGAAAGACATCAAAGGACTTGAATAAATTAGAATATGCAGAAAGAGAAGTTGACCCGGAAACAGTGAAATTTGGCCTGTCGATTCTCCACGCTCGTATCAGATTTTTTGAAAGCATTTTGCATTTGGCTTACAAATTGCCCATCAAAAAATGGCAAGTGCGTACTCAAGAAGACAAGCAGATAATTGCAGTAACAAAGAAGTCAATTCAAGACAAATTCAAAAATGAACTTGGCCTACTTGTAGATATTCCCAAGGCAGGATTTGGCAATACCAATGATGGCAACACCTCCCCGAGGTTTTTTCAAGACCCTGCCTTGGCCTCAAACATAACAGGCATTGACGAAGAAGTAATTCACAGGTTCAAAATAATCTTAGAGACCCTCTCAAGTGGATATGAAATAGATGTAAATAAGTTTAGAGTTTATACTATGGATACCGCCAAATTATGTGTAAGATTGTATCCTTGGCATCATTTGTCACCTACCGTTCACAAAATACTGCTGCATGGTGCAACTGTAATTTCACACGCATTACTTCCTATCGGGCAATTATCTGAAGAAGCAGCAGAGGCCCGTAATAAACATTTTCGTTTGTATAGATCAAACTTCGCACGAAAATTCAGCAGAGAAGATTGTAATAGAGATGTCAGCAATCGCTTACTATTGACTTCTGATCCATTCCTGTCATGTTCACGGTCTATTACTAAAATAAAGAGAAAACATTTTTCCAAAGAAACTTTGGAAATGTTATGTTCCGCAAAGCTGTCTTTGAGTCAGTGTTGGGTAGTAACTAAGTAAAAGTAACTCGTTACTAGTAACTAGTTACTTTTCAGTAACTTAATAGTAACTTAATTACTTTTGTGTTTTCAGTAATTGTAACTATAACACGTTACAATTATTTAGTAACTTTAGTAACTGAATATGACAAGTTACATTTTCATGCTACAAATGTAAAATATTTTAAAATGTTCGGTTTTTAATGCGTAGTGTTTAAGAAATTATACTTGAAGCTGAAGAATTTGTTGAAATTTCGAATGCTTTAGTATGCAAATGTTAATACCGAACACAGGAATACCTTCTTGTACTTAGTCGATAATAAATAATATTTGATGGATCCTATTTGGGCGGTGACAGCTTTTTCCAGTAATCTTTAATCCTTTAACAACTAGAAGCTCTCTGAGCAGGTATGCGGATTACTGGGAAGTACATTCCTAACGCCTGTGCGCAGGTTGGGGGTGTCTACTTCAGACGAAAATACATTTACCGTCTCTATATTTCAATAATAACGAAAAGAAAATAGAATCCTTGGAAAATCCCAAAAACATCGTTGAACCAGCTCCTCTAAGCTCTAAGCCTGTTCCTTTCCCCACGTATAGAATATTTGCTAATAAACAATTGTTTATAAATGTGTGTTTTTGTTGACATTAAGTTGGTAGTAATTGCGTGTACATTAGTAGCGTCTCGTAAAAAAAGGTAACTTAAAAAATAACGAGTTACTTTATGGTAACTTAGTAACTTATTCAAGTTACTTTTATAATTCTGTAACTTAGTAACTTACTTAGTTACTTTTTTGCCGAGTAACTGATTAACTTACTTAGTTACTTTCTTAGAGTAACTTACCCAACACTGCTTTGAGTCTTCCTGGAGAGGAAGACGTTTCATCATCTAATGTTTCATCATCAGATGAAGAATAATTCAATTGGTAAATACCAATTAAATATTCCTCTATTCATCTCCATCGGATATTTCTACATCTGTTTATTACACATTTTAAATAAAGTTATTTTTAGTACTATACTTTCATCATTTAGTTTTATTTCTTAATATATGACTTGCCATATAAAAAAGTAACTTCAATATATTTAGATAAATGATTTGCATAATATAATATCAAAAAATTATTTTGGCCGGTTTTTGATGTCCAATGCTCCACTATGAGCCGAAGCAAATGTCAGCGATCCGCCATATTGGATTGGCCATTTTGAATTTCCTAATTTTGATACCAGATTCGTAATCAGCAACCCAAAAAAACCCCGGTGTACAAATTTTTAGGCAGATAAGAGCATTGATTAGAAATTTATCCGCCATATTGGATAGGCCATTTTGAATTTCCTAATTTTGATACCGGATTCCCAAAAACCCCCGAGTACTAGACTTTGTATCGATAAAAGTGGTTTTAGGGGTTTTGGCCACGTTTTCGGGAAAATACTCCACTGTGCGTCGGTGGAAATACAGTGCTGTTTTCCTGTCGCTGTGAGCAGATAATACAACCCCGGTACTCTTTTACCGTTTCCGTTACTGTTCATCGCATTAACAAAAGCTCTGTGTCTGTGATCTTTGTTCTTGGCTGTTTTGGCTGTTCCAACAAAAACTCTAATTTTGCAATATTGTGTAACTCCAGCTTGTTTGTTCTTCGTTTCGGAGGAATTACACAACCTGTCGCCATATGATGTGATCCAGTCCTCTTGTTTCTCGTTGCGTTTCTCTTCGTCCACTCAGTAGTATCCAACACATACACAAATGTTTGTGCTTACCTCAACACTTGCTGTTTTTATTATGAATCTTTCACAGGCCTTAGAGGCCCATCGCTTTTGGTGTGAGACAAGGCTAAGTTAGTTTGTGCAATGTACAACAGGGCCCGATTCTGCGGGTTACCGTGTTGGTGTGTAACCATGCTTAACCTGCTGGTGTGTGGTGTATTTTTTTGTGTATATGATCTTGGTACTCCTCTAGTGCGATCGTAACACGAGGAGTGCCATTAATTTGATCCCCAATGGCAAATGGAGACCGCGACCCTAATATCGTAGCCAATAGTGGCGATCCATACAATTCGAAGATCTTTGTTCATACATAATTTGTAACAAGGCCGGCTCTGGTTCCGTTTTGAACGTTTCCTTTCTCTGCTTGTAATTGTACTAATTATTTCGTATCTTGTTTGGTATATTTATACCTATTATTCAAAATTCATGACATGTTGTTTTACTGGTGTCAAAATTTTCATTACTTTAGTTTCGTATTATAAAAATTATATATGTACGAAACATGTCTTTCGCTGTATTTATTGTGTGCAACATTTTTGAGTTTAATAATTTGTTCTATATAGAAATTATAATTCATTGCGCTGCTGAGGAATATTAAAAACAAGATAATCACCACAATTATTAACTGCATATTTTCTACATACATATGCTCATCAAATTGAATTTCCTCCATAAAAACCATACAGCTGTTTGAAAATGCACGGAACATTTTTACTTGCCTAAAGGTGAATATGCTTTGTTTTGTTAGCAGTCTTTATTTTGCACACACTTGATTGTTTTGCTACAACTTCTAGATTTAATTTTGAAATATGCACTCTTGCTCATTGGGATTTAATGGAACTTACCCATCCGCACCCAAAAATATAGGTTTTGCCACCCATAGAGTAAGATTCTAATGAATCCGTCTATGCGAGGGAACTCAGCTCTACACTGTGAAGCGTTACTGCGCCGAAAATTTTATTGCTCAGTCGCGTTCGCGCATCGCATTCTTCTAGAAAATGGAAGGCTGTTACCTTCTGCCCTCCGCAAGCCTGATATAGTGGATCGTCGTCTACATTTAGGAGGCTTAGGTGTCTTCTGAGCTTATAATGGCCTGTGCACATTTCTATCAGTAGATTAATGGTCCGCCAGCTGCTACCCAATCACCAGAACGCTTTAGATTTTCCCGGTTCGGCTATCAGCAGTTTTGCTTGTCTACATCCCCTGAGTCTCCTCCATTCATCCTTCAGCCTCACGTATGCCTATTCTATTAAGGATGACGTGGCCTGTTGCCCTGGAAAACCTAAAAAGGGTCCAGGTCCCAGGCAGGTTTCCCCGGCTACCAACTTGGCAAGCTTGACACATTCGCACATTCCTGGATGACAGCTGACATCGTCCTGGGTGAGCAGATTGCGTTGAGCGCCGCTTGGCGGTCGGAGCAGATGTATACCACTTGCTGAGATAACTTCTTCCTTCTTGGCCACTACCAAGATGGCATAGACTTCCGCCTGGAAGGCCGTGGTAAACTTCCCAAGTGCAAAACTCTCTTGTATCCCCTGCTCCTCCAGGTAAACTCCGGCTCCCGCCAACTGTCAGGTAGCTACACGCGATCCGTCGGTGTGGCAGACTAGGGAGTCTTGTGGTGGATGTACTTCGTTCCGCTCCCCTGTTCCTTCTCAGGGATTGTGAGACAGTACTTCCTTTCCAGTCTTAATCGATCATTCGCTTTTATTAGACAAGCAGAAAAAGGACGTTCTCTTTCCGCCATCTTGGAGATATCTGCGTGACTTATGATAGCTCCTTTGTCTTGCCAGCATCCGCTGTCCCGTATTCTGAAGTGGGCCGCCATGGCCTCTTTCCTTATCCAAATAGAAAGAGTTGGCAGTCCCAGTAGGCAGGACTTTTAGTGCGGCCGTTAGGGTTGTCTTCATTGCGCCGGTGGGTCCCAAGCAGATCTTTTGGTAAAAAGTATCATCTCAGTCTCAAATCGCTTGACCGAAATACCGTTTTTGCCACTTCACCTCTCTATAATTCTGCAGGCTATCTACATTCTCTCACAGACAACGTTCAAAATCAACCGGTAACGAGGACCAGCCCGTCATCCGCGTATGTCTGCGCATAAAATCCTGCAGTGGCTGCCCTGAGGACAACCGCCCTTTACCCCTATGTCTACCTGGCAAACCCCTAGAGCGGCATTTACCCTTCTGTCTTCCAGCGCTGTCTTTACCCATCTGACCAGCACTTCAGGAGTGTTTTTGGCCCAAAGGCAGTCGCAGATTATCGTTTTTCTTGTCTTATCAAATGCCGTTTAGGCATAGAAAAATACAGCAAGGTCTACTTTCTCATGGTAAAGAGCTCCTTCAACCTTCAACCAAGAGCTGTTTTCGCCGGTACACATGTTGGTTAACATGAAAGGGGTCTATAATAGAGATCCCTTCCAGTAAGTACTAAATACTAAAGATAAACTTAATTTTCTATGAAATGTGAAATTATATCAAGGGTATCACAAAACGAATTTCTTTTACTACAGTTCCTCAGAAACGCCATTTCAAGTCATTTCAATTCATACAGTACAATATTTTGCAGTTTTAAATATTTCTCATCATGTATTTGTGAAAGTATTAAATAAAATACATGTATGGAACTATAAACTAGATATTCGGAAATGCCTTTAAACGTATATGCGGTTTAAATCTGAACCATGGTTTTTGGGGGTCGCTTTGAGCTATTATATTTTTTTGAAAAACTTGCATAGTAAATAATATAAATAGCTCCTTAAAGTCATGTCCCGCTGAAGATTTCATTTGTAGATCGTCTGGGCAGTTTACAAAGCAGAAGAAAAATAGATCAACGGACAATTAAATTGTTGCTCATATTCTGTAAAACCTGAAAATCTAAAAAGGTCCTTTTTCACAGTAGAAACGTGGCAACTCGGAAATTAATACAGGATAAATAAAGCCCTCTTTCCCACTTTTCAAATACAAATTCCGTTGTTATGGAAACAGATAGTAGGTAGTAAATTGAGTTGCCTACATTTAGGCGCTTCTTAAAGAATCTTTGAGAAGCTCTATCTCTGCAGAGTAGGCGCTTCTTAAAGAATCTTTGAGAAGCTCAATCCCTGAAAGGAAACACTTTTGACTATACATTTATTCACGAAAAATGCTTGTTTTCATATATACTTTAAGCTCTAGCAGTTTTTTCCTGCAATTCATTAACACCCTGTATATTGTTTGTAGCACATTCATTTACTGTTCACTTCACAAGGCACTTGTTACTGCCTGAACTTGAAATATACAAATTCTGAAGTAGCTTCAAGTCGGGTGTTCATAGCCATTTCTTCCGTAGAGTGGATGTCCACATTATTTGATTCGTTGTCACGTCAACGCTAAGATAGAAATACAGGAAACCTACAGTTTAACGTTGAATCCGAACGTCTGAAATTCCAGACAATGTTTTAGCATTAAGATCCTCCAACTGCAAACTGATTTAGGATATTGTGTTTGGTGGGTTGTAGCACAAAATTTTAATACATTACTTGGTAATACTGGGGAATAGAACCCAATCCCAAATCGACGTTTTGCTCAGAAAGCGAGCGCTCTACCAATTGAGTTATCGCCGCGTTATGTATAGTATTGCTAACAAATTTTTTTACACTATTTAGTGGCGCTTTCGCTTTACAGGCAAGTAACTAATTGTTCACCTAAGGTGTAGACGTTATTCCTAATATTATATGGGGTCTATTTCAGGGTGTTTAATGCTGAACAAAGAGTTTCTGATCTTTTAATAGAAAGCAGTAATTTTCCTTTAATTGTAATCCATACCTATAGATGTCGCGTCCCCAAGTGAATTACTATTAAATGCTTATATAAAATAAAATAAATTCAAAATGTTGGTTTATTGAATACTTAGGTTGCCATAATTCAAGTTCGAATAACTTTTATACTGTCGGTGGCTTTATTATATGAGTAGCTGTTATCAGGGGCGTAGGAGTGGCTGTCGCAACAACAACAAGCGCTGCAAACAAATTCATCATTATTATCCTTAATATTTACATATAGAATACAAATCTTAAGCATTTTTTTACCTATGGTTTTAAAACGTGTACAATATCGCTGAACCAACATAAATATAAACGTGCAAGCGTTCCTGCGTTAAACTGATCATTATTTGAATTAAATAAAGTGAACAAGCTAAACTCCAAAAGGATGGATATTGAGAGTCATAGTAATATCATAACATTTTCCAGTTTTTCTGAGAAAAATAAACTTACCCATGCACATTGCAACCACAACCAAGTACTTTAAGTTGGTGCTCATTGTTGGTTTTCTAACATATCAGAGTAGGTACAGTGCTTTATATATGAAAATAAATGGTTACATATTAAACAAAAACAATGAGAAAATAAAATATTGTATATGTATTATTTTTAATTTAATGCATGTATGTAATAAATATTATTTTCTATATGAAAAATAATAGCAGAAACTTCTGAATTTTGAATAGAAGAATAGTTATTGATGCAATAAGTTAGAAAAGGTGAGTAATTTTTCATGGACCTTAAATGTGTAAAGCGACGAGTGAGAAAAACATTAATTTTTGCAACGCATGGCAAACAAAATTTTTGCTATTGTGTAGTATAATCAGCAAACTAAATGTTAAAATTTTGAAATCTTGAAACGATGAATATAATTTTGATATCATTATTGTTCGTTGTAATTTCTGTAATCTATTTGCGTTTGAAATCCAGCACGTTTGATGCGTTGCTATGGTTAGAATCCAAAAGTAATGAAAATTAACATCTCGGGTAACTAACATACAATTTCGAAATATCGAGTTTGGTATTGTTCGTAATAAAAATTCACGAGTTCACCAGCTTTGCAGAGAGGTACGTGGAATTATATCTTTAAATATAGCCTCCAGATTATTGAAAGACCTATGTTTCAAAAAGTCTAACATACTCTCTTCAGAGTAAAATGTCGAGAGAAATTCTCCAGAATTGTTATATCTACAACAGAGAACGCCAAAAGAATTACAAGTAGTTTGATTGGAGATTTAAGTTCACTGTAAACTTAAATCTAGATTCCACGAAAGCATTCTATTTAATACATAAATATATTAGAATATTATGCTGTTCCTGGAAATATCCTCAAACGAATTTTCGGTTTATCTGTATAACTTCACAGCCTTTGTAAAATTTAAACATGGCCTGGCATTAGTTCAGATTGAAACGTTTTATGTATGCACTAACTAGAGAAGCGCCAATCAAACGAAGACAATGATATTCAGCAAAGATCCTCAAACACAAATTAGAGTCAGGCTGTACGGGAAACGAATAGAAATTGTTCCAAAAATCAAATTACTTGGTTGCTGTGTGATAGAAGATCTGGACCCAGACTTAGATATCCGAACACAAATAGAGATGGTAAGAATAATTTTCCTTAAAATGAATACACTACTCACTGATTGTCGTCCCTACCTTGAGATAAGCACTTAGATTTGTTCGGTGCTACATATATTCAGTACTAATATATGGGATCAAAACGTGAACAGTAAAGAAAAACACCGAAAAAACGTTGGATGCTACTTATAGAGCTATGAATATTCCGAAGAACAATGCGAATATCGTAGACAGAACACATTACCAACGAAGAGGCACTGCGAAGGATAGGTGGGAAGGAAGAACTGTTACGAATAGTGAGAAAAAGGACAATTGTATACCAGCACACAAATACAGGAATAACATGTTATATTCGTTTAGTTTTGCTAGAGTCTTATTTTAATTGCCGCTCCGTAGTCGATTACTATTTTTGTTATTTCCAAAGGATAATTTATGGGAGGCCACTTTTTCGAAGCTTGCGAAAGGGGAACGCTTGTCGTGCATGTTTAGTCTGTTTATGCCGACCGAAAACAGTTCTTAGAACCCTTTGTATGCAGAATGGCCCTGGCAATTCTATGCTTCCCGGAAGTTCCACGTGCAAGATTTTGTTCTAGAATTCTTGCACTATATTTCGTCATGTGGTGAAATCTTCCAGCTGTTGGAGATTCACGTTGCATTTTCTCGCCAGTCGATTTAACATCTGCGTTCGACCCGAACTGCTTGCGAACACCTCAGCGCTGAAATCAACTACTGCATGGGCGGCTTGGGTTTTCGATGGGTGTCCATCAACGTGAATTTGCGTGTCGCAGTTATCACCATGGGGTGAACAGAACCATCGGCAAGTGTCGGATTTAAAAAAACACGCTGGAAGTTTAACCCTTGGAAGGCAATTTATTGCGAATTTGCTGATCGCCTTTGGCGGATTAATATCGAACCCCTTGCTGCGACCCTCTGGATGTGCCGGTGCTACGACAAACGCGTTGGGAGTTGATGCGGCGAATATTTTGTTTCTGAAGCACCCGTCTTTTTTTTTTCTCTTCGAAGGAAGTCTTGACCCATAACGTTGTCGCCATCGTGATCCATTCTGCAGGGCGTGCCTGCGATTTTTGCCTATTTCTTCAGGACCTAAGAACACCCAAAACTGTGCCTGCCTCTCTCTCTACTCCCTACCGAAGAAAACTAAGGTAAAACAAATTGTTAATTGGGTTGTGAAAACTTGTTCCGGGATTTATTTTATTGGTTTAAAGTGCTCAACCCCTTTTCTTGATGTAATGCAAAGCGACCTTCAGTCGCCAGTTGCCAGTATTTGTTAATTGTAAAGTGTAATTGTAAATTGTAATTTCTGTAAACACGAACGTTAATTGTATTTTTTGTATTATGTGTCACCAATCTCAAACAATAGAGCTATATTTGTCATAAAATACACCATATCTTTTATTTCTGTGTATTTTTATTGTATTGTGCATGAGTTTTGTAAGCTTTCTATACAGGAGGAGGCACAATAAAGGTGAGTCCGATTCCCGTAAGCTGTTGGCTTCTCGGCCTTTTGACCTACTCCGTACACAACTACGTTCGATTTCCCACCCTTAAGCGTCTTTCGTGAACCACTCCTACTCCTTATTTTAACGTCGTTTTAAATTGCCCGAAGTAAGCTGACTGACAACGGTTAGAATTATACATAAACCAATTTAGTGCAAACTAAATCAAAAAATGTTTAGCAACTGTTTGTAGTTCTGACATCTTGTAATATCAGAGAATATTTTTCTACTTAATTTAGGTTCTAGTCATTTTCATTATATTGGTTGGTAGAGGGTTAGATAAGGTTAACTATGGGCCCCCACGCACAGTGAAAGCAATAAAAATTATATGTGTAGGTAAATTACGTTTCTACAAAAGCACTAAATACATGAAAAATAAACGTTGAGTTGTTTGTGCAGGCAAGCAATTTTAGCTCTACTAATATAATACGTCCTGTCTATTTTCTAAATATCATTATTTAATCCAGAGCTGAGTTACTCATTCCCTGTTCGGTAGTTTCCCTTTCGCCGAATGTGACTACAATTTGCTTATAGATCAATTAAAAAACACAAATATAAAGATTACAAACTTTTGATCGCCTTTTCTCTTAAAGTATTAACATACGAACAATTCGCACTGTTTTAATAAACGTTGCTTAAACAAACCCATCACTCTTTGCGAACGATTTTTAATATTTAAAAGTTTGATATATGTTAGCGCCCAAACGTTCTTACGCCCAAACGTCCCTGCGCCCAAACTTTTGACAGCTATTTTCCAATTATCTAATACATTACCTATAGGATACTGATAAACGTTTTATTTCATATAAAGCAAGGACACTGCAGACAGCATTATGTTGGCATGTACAGAAGAAGCCATTCGATATAAACTACTGAAGTAGTTATTTCGTTTTTGAATCAACATAGAAAAAGTAGCAGTTACATTTATGTCTTGTACTTCTATTTAGAATGCCATATCCACAAATGAATATTGGCACCAATTTATGGGAAATTTTCTCGACCTTTAGTAGCTCTATTTACTGCATGAGTACTTATATGTGTCCAGTTTCTGATGGTTTTAGGCCACGAGAATCATCTACGATCACTTTCCTTTTTCCATCGATTTTCTTCCATAATGATCCGCAAAATATTGTATTTATCGTTACGATATAGATGATCAAGATCTGCCGTTTTCCTTTTTTTAATTGTTTATAGTAGTGTTTTTTTTTGTGCGTTCTTCTCAACACCTCTTCGTTTGTAAATATACGTAACATTCTTCTGAATATTCGAACTTTGAAAGTTTGTAATCTTTTAAGTACTATCCTTGAGCGTCGAGGTCTTGGCGCCGTGTCACACTGAATTCATATGTACCACTGCACAAATCTGTATCTTGTTGCTAATTGAAAGCTGCGGTTGCTAAGTAACTGCTTCCTGATACTTCTGTTCTTGTATTTATTTCCAATTCCGGGTATCAATCCTCTGTCAGCCATCATCGAGGATATTTGATCGTTATATATGACAATTGTGTTTATACTATTAGTGTTTTATCATGAATTTTGTATTTTTAGTGTTTATTTTCAGTTCGACTTTATCACCCTTTTGCATTACTGTATCCATCAATCGTTTTAGACCCTCCAAGCTATCGACAATTACTGCCTTATCGTCGGTTTATCGTATACTGTTGAAAAGCCGCCTTCTATGCCGTCTTCGATGTCTTCTTAAGCTTTTCTAAAGATCTCCTCGCAATAGCTGTTGACCAATAAAGTTGAGATGACAGAACTTTGTCTAATGCCTCTTTTAATTGGGATAGATTCAGTGTTTTCATTATCTTGTGTGTTATATTCGGCCGCTTTTATTGAACGGACCCTGTATGCGCGACACTTCTTTATCTTTCTGCAAACGCAGCATTAAGTACGGGGAAAAGACGGAAGTCGGGTACCAGCTCTCGACGTGAGTGTTACGCAGATTTAAAATTACCCCAGGCGTCCAAATCAGAGTAATTTACCAATAGGTAATTACTTTCGCTTTCTGCGATACCATTTACGGTACGTCCGAAAAAGGGGAAGATTCGGTTTCCTAAATATTCAAAAAATATCGCTTAAAGTACCAATTTTGGAAATTTCGTCGTATGATGCAATAGTGAAAAATCTGTAAAAAGCAAGCGGTTTCGAGAAAAGCACCTGTAGAAACTCCATCACTACACCCAGGACTGACTCAAGCTTTGAACTCCTCTGAAAGGCCAATTTTCCATCGAAAAAGGTAAATTTTCAAAACCTTTGTTAGCCACGTTTCAGCTGCTCCTCGGAAGCCCCTGAAATGCACGCCGTTCATTGTGAAATCTTCTTCTTCTTCTTAGGGTGCTTTGTCTCTTAAGAGACGTAGCGATCTTCTCTCCTATGCCTGTGTTGCGCGTTTAGAGTGCCACAGACATGAAATCTTCTATAACTAGTTTATATTTCCTATGTTTTATTCGAAGAACTTTACCGATATAAAAATACTGCGTGTACAAAGCCTTTCTGCAGTATCTTTTTTTCAAGTATTATTAACTTAGACTTCATTTTTTGGGTTCACCTGTGCGCGACCTTGTTTAATGTTAAGAATGTTCGTTTTAAAACGCCTTCTTGATCTTTGTTCGTTACCAAATTATAATCATCTAACCCTTTTGCGAGTATTTTCTCCGCTTATTTAATTTAATTAAATGCCTTGTTGAACACAACTCTTATTTTTTCCCTGTTAAAAGTAATGTGTAGATTCCTGTAAGAACAGCTGAGAGTGATTGTTGCGCCCCTTTGTGGACGGGGCTAGTTAAGTAACCTTTTTTTATTAGGAATGAATTACGTGAAAAGGTAAGTTCCATCACGCACAACTTTCGGATTGGCCGTTCAAAGTAACACGGAGCTTGGGCAGTGCCGGATCTAGTGATATTCCCGTTGGGGCCCTGACTTATTACGACTTAACTCAAATTTGATCACATTTAAGTGCGGTATTACAAAATGACCCGCCCTCTCGTCGCCTGAGTTACGCTAGGACATGCCGTTGTTTATGTGTCACAATTCCGTTTAAGCCCGTGGCAAGTCTCACTGTGGAATTCTGATTCCAATAAAGTTTTTTGATGGCATTTGTGTCTTCATAGTCAAGGACAGTTTCGGGCCGTATTCTCCTTATTTTGTTAAGCCTATCGTGATCCAAAACCTTTTCGTAAACGATAAAGCAAATTAAGGCATCTTGCTATTGGTCTCTACATTTTTGTAATATAACTGGTAAGCTATATAGCGCTTCTCTGGTTCTTTCGGAATCCATATTATGAGTCACTTACGTCTTCATCAACGTTTCAGAAATTCGTTGTAGATCTGTTCTGGTTCAAAAGCTTTACCATTTTTTGCATTTCGCTGTGTGCTTGTGATTTCTACATACAATACTTCCGCAAAATTATTGTTGAGGTTCTGTTCTATCGTCATTGAACAAATCTTTTATATATTCTTTCCCTATTTATTACTATTTATCATTCCCTGTAATTACTTTAACCTTCTTACGTGTATTAAAAGCGTCACGTCTTGCTCCTAACTTCTCTATTTCACTGCATTTCTTATTTAACCATGGTTCTTTTGTTTCGCGGATTGTTCTTTATGCTGTCTGATGTATTTGTCCGAATTGATATTGATTTTTGTTGTCCTAACTTCTTCTTTTGTCCATTAATACTAAAATTCCGGGGTTATTCAACGCTTTGTTGCTATTAGTGTCATGAGCAATAATACTGTTTTGTGTGTTAATGATGGCTCTTTTTAGTTTATCCGATGCAATGTTCTGTATTGATTGTATTATTAATGCTGTTGTTGTCTATTTTAGCTCACGCATTCTGCTTACCTTTATATTTTTTAATTAATGGATTAAATGTTCCTGCTGTGTTGAATCTTTCAATTTTTGTATTATATTTTTTGTACGATCGAGGGTGTATCTTTTTAAAGCATATGTTGGTGTTGCCTATAAGCAGGTTGTGGTTTGAGCCTACATAGCTTCCAGAGTACGTTTCTACTCTCGTTAACCCGTTTCTATATTTCTTGTTGGTTAAGATGCAATGTATCTGGTTATGTATAATATGCTCAGCAGTATGTTGCGGAGATATCCATGCGTAGAGTCTCGGTGGTAGTGTAAACCATGTATCCATGTTTCCTTCTTGGTAAAGTTGTATTCTCCGTTCTCCTTCATGTTCTTCGCCTAAACCGTATTCTCCCACGATGTCCTGTATTTTGCCTTTGCCCACCTTGGCATTGAAGTCGCCCATAATAATAACGACCTCATTTCCTTCTATGCTTTTTCCTAGTTCTTATATTTACGCGTAGAATTGTCCAATTTCAGTATCTGATTTATCAGCTGTAGGGGCATACATGTCTGAATGATGATATTCCTTGCCGTTGATTTTAACTATATTAGCATCGCACAATCCGAAAATGGTACGAAGTACGTTACAGATTTATTCGTGTCCTTGTTAAGCATATTAGTGACACCATTTAGGTAGTTGACGTTGTTCTCTCGCTTTAGTCGTTTTCTATCTTTTCGATATAGGGCTCTTTCATCTTCCTCCAATCTTCTCTATTCTGAGCATGTGGACCGCAATCTTGACCAGGAAAGTTATGGAACCTTCTAGAACATTCGCACCTCCAAACAAGAGTGGGGTGGCGCGTATGAGTGGAGCGCAAAATGGCGGGTATAAAATCCCGAGTCCGGCCAGTTCAACTCACTTGACTTCGTCTTCCTGAAAACTTATTGACTTATTACTGAGTCAATTATTCCTTAACCTTTCTTCTAAGATTAGTCTTAGCAGATCCTGTTGTTTGAATATCCGTTCCTGAAATTAAGCGCCGTTGTTTTAATAATTCCGTTTGCTTACCTGAGAGTTTATTTGATATTTTCCAGTGATTCCGTTGTTGCGTTAACGAATTTAATAGTTTTGACTTTCCAGTTACAGATCCTGAAGCTGAGATATCCAGTGGGGTTCACCAGTTGACCGCCGTTGCTGTAATTTGTCAGTAAGTACCGCCGTTTGGAAGCCTATGACGCCTGAAAATAATTTCCTATGGAAATTCCTGTAAATTAGATAAGTAATACGTTGGTTAATGTCAGCCTCCCGGAACCTCAATCGAAGATGGGCGGTTCTCAAATATCGAATAAATAAAGTAATTAACTCCTCGTCAATCACCTAGAAAGGGCGCCACCAGCTTGTAAAAAAAAATACGCTAACATTAACTCAGATGTAGATTGAGTAAGCTGGACCCCGAGTTCTCAACTTACCTAACTAGTTGCTACAAAATTAACAAAGATAGGGTAACAATAAATAATAAGACCAATTGCAACAACGGTAATTTAATGAGGCAAATAAAACATCAATGAACTTAATCCCCAAGTAACATTTACAATAAATGTGCCAATATGTTCTGGAATCCTGTATAAGTACACACTACACGTTCAAGTCAGTTAATATAGTGTTTAAAAAAAATGAAGTAATCGAGCAATGTAAAAATACTGCGTTTTGGAAATAAACCTGCAACGTTTATGAAACAAATAAACACCCTAACCGCTGAAAGTACTTTCACCGATATAAGCGCACTATAAACACAAAATACCATCGATACAAATCCGAATAAACGCAATATTACGGCTCAAGATGACGTACCCTGTATATATTAAGTGATATTTACGTTATTATGTACGAAATACGTAATACGCTAATGTATGGATGTATTAAGCTAAACAAGTG
>JABXWE010003251.1:0-69025 GCA_014611495.1 Limonius californicus | reverse complement strand
GATTAATACAAGTAATTATGGAAACTGATCATCAGCATTTTCAGAAGTAACAGTTCGATTTAACTATTTAATTAGTACTTCAAATTTAGACAAAATATGTGATTCTGTTTGGTATAATTATTAATTAATACAAGTAACTGTGGAAACTAATCATCAGCATTTTCAGAAGTAACAGTTCGATTTAACTATTTAATTAGTATTTTAAAGTTAGACAAAAACATTTGATTGTGTTTAGGTTAATTATTGGCTAGTACAGGAAAATGTGGAAACTAATAATTCCAAACTAACAGCTCGAATTAATTATTTAATTAGTATTTTAAATTTGAACAAAATACTTCTGATCGTGTTTCAGTTAATTATTGATTAATACAAAAAGTCGTAGAAACTAATCATCAATACATCAACATTTTCCGAGGTAGCTGTTCATGTTATCTATGTTGTTAGGTACTATTTTAAATTTATACAAAACACGTGATTGTGGTTTAGGTAATTATTGATCAGTACAGCGACTTTTGGATACTAATAATCAAACCATTACCATTTCTCGAAGTAGCAGCTCATATTAACTATTTAACTAGTATTTAAAATGTAAACAAAACATTTAATTGTGTTTGGTTAGTTATAAATTGCCACGCTGTCTAACTTTTCAAAATTAGGCAGGCAAAGTAAAGCTTCAGGGCCAACTACGCTTTAATTAGCGTCATTTTGTTTAGTATTCCTAATTTTAATTATGCTATATATAGTAAGTGGTTATGTCATTAATTTAAAACCGTTTTAACTATTGAATTTTGCAACTGAATTATAAAAGAGGTTTGCAATACTTAATTATGCAAAAATGTATCGTTGCTAAACTGCGTTCGCAAAAATATTCTTAAACAATTCAAAAGAAACAACTCAGCGGGTATATTGTCAACTTTTTTAGCACCCATAATTTCGAAAGCATTAATTTTATGTATGTATTAAATATTATTATGAATACTAAAAGCTAATAACCAATGACTTAAAAATCAGAGTAGATTATAGTAGATCCTGATTTCTCCTAAAAAATGGTTTATATGTCTTTACACAGTCTATGGGATAATTCTCAGTAAATGAGCTCAAAATGGAACAACTGAAAACTTGGCAATGTTATTCATTTTTGTATATCTCTACACAATTCTAATATCTGTGAAAAATTGCATCACTTTTACATTTAAGGCATTTTTCAATTACTAGTATTTAATATAAAATTCAATTTACAATATGTATTGAATTCCAAAGTTACACAATCTCTTGAATATTAAAATTGAACATTTGTTTATAAAGCACCCACCTATACGCCTATAAACTAAGAGAACTATTTTTCCTTATTAAAGGTCAAGAAACAGGTTCATTTCGCGAAATTCTGCTGAGCCAAATGCTATTCGTTTTCCAAATTTCCAGAAAATTCTACAGCTAAATCAGAAGATCAAACCATTCTAGCTAAATTCAGGAATTATATTTTTATCCAGATTAAATTGAATAAACTTACAACAACCAACATGTACGTTAAATATCAAGAGAAAGTTTTGGTTCCTGGCGCGTTTTCGGCGGGGTTCCTACAGCTTCTTTTGGATCCCGCATTTCGATAGCCATGTCTCTCTGTTTCTCCAGTCGTCCTATCCTATAGCTCTATGCCTCATGCCTTGTTCACTCCGTTTACTCCATGTTATTATAGGTCTTCCTTTCTTCCTTCTATTTTGGGGTGTACACTTTAATGCTCTCTTTGGCCATCACTCCTCTCCCATTATCATTACGTGGCTGTATATCCTTCCTCCGTTTCTTTTATTTCTTCATTTGGTATATCTTGTAACTTTCATATTCGGCAAGTTCTTCTTAGGAAATAGACTTCCTGCCTTGTTCCACTTTTCTTACGAAGAAACAAAAATTAATTATTTCCTTAGTTAATTAGAAGAATTACTTTTAATGAGTAGTAGACGGTATAAATACTATCCTTTGAGAAATAAACATAACATCCAATGCTGTCTTACACATTGCACGTTGCAAACAATTTCTTCTTCTCTTTCTTCTACTACTGTCTAGAGGGTTGCAAAACTAAACCATAATAGTTTAATTCAGCCTGAACAGAATATTACAATAGTCTAAAATAACGCCCCGTTACTACACAGGATAATTGTGATTATTATGTACTAAAACAGTATATTGCGAAAGTGTCTTGGGTACTTATGTAATTCATTTCCTTGTACGCGTATGTGTGATTTTAGACTACAAAGTTATATTTTTTAGTACATTTCTTGTAGATTATAGATTAATTAGGGTGATGATAAAACATTTTTATATAAACATTTACATTTTTGTACTGTATTTATTTTTCGTTTAACAATATTATTACCTATACAAAATATAGGAAAAGAAACTCTTGTACAAAACTGCTTAATCCGACCCTTATCAAGATATTTCTATTTCTTTTTAAAATGAGTTGCCTTGAGCGTAGGCGTGAGGCCATAATTTTGAAGGTAAAGCGGCAGGTATTTTTATTAAAATGTACAAACATATGACTTTTCCGAAACGATTACAAAACTGCTTATATTTAAACCATTCTCATAATAAGATTCCAATAGTAGGAGATCCGTAGCCATTTCAAATAGAAACCTCATTTAAATAATCTTTTTCTATTAAAAACTATTACTATCATCCTACGCATTCAAAAGCTTCCACAACTTAATTTTCAATAAACATTGATTTGTCGTGAAAACTGCTGGGTTTAATGATATATATTTTTTTAAATATTTTAGGGAGATTCTGAAATTCTGAAAATAACTATTAAACATATCTAAAAGACCTAAAAGATTATAATTAAAATATGGACAATATTATTGTTCTTGTGCCACTCCCAGTTCGTCAATCTACCTAATAATCAGTTCGTTCTATAGTATAAAACTTGAGTTTTAAGAATATGAAATGCATTTAACAAATTATATCGTTTTTTGTTATGATAACAAATATAACTTTTACTGCTACAGTTAACAAGATGCGGTTAATTGAATATTTGAGTGAAATTTAAAAAGAGCATGAAAATGTTTTGTTCAAACCGGAAATACATCAAGGATGTTTGGACAACGTGACTATACGTATATGCGGTGATTGTTTATAAATAGCTGATAATTTTTAACATGTCTAACACATAACTATTAAGAGTTTTCATGAAGCATGTTATATATTACACTATATGCATTGAAACAGTAATGATATAATGCATAACAACTGCATTAATGCTACTTCATACCTCTGATTGCAGATTTTGATTTGATTTTAAGACGATGGAGGCTTAGATAACAATGTGTTAAGACTTCAATTCCTAAAATCGTAGCACCGGTTTTGAGGGCCGTTTTCTTTCTCAAGGCAATAGCAAACCAGCGATGTATTCTGCCTAGTAAATCTTCTCTGAAGTAAAAGTGTTTACACTTCCCGTGGTTCGGAGCGCACATTAATCTGTAGGTCCTCTATACCTGTACTACTTAGAAACGCACAACATGGACATTGAAGAGAATAAGAAACAAAGCTCTCAAAGATGAAGCTTGTTGATTTATTACGAAACAAAATTAGACTGTAAAAAATCATTAACTATAATAAACCTATAACTACAAACTTGAAATCAGTTTTATCGTTCATCGTAAAGGTTAATTGCAATCTCCATATCATATAATCCTTGGCTACAATTGATGAACTGCATTTGAGAAACTCTTCAGATATAATTGTAATTTTATGGAAAATGTTACCCTGAAATTAATTTGTTATTATCCTCATTTTTTCCATTCGGGGAAGCATTTTATATTTTCAGGAAGAAATGGCCAGACTTCACCACTTCATTCTTTGGGATATTATGGAATTTGTTTAATAAACTATATCAATTTTTTCCGATAGTATTTAACTTTTTCTGCTACATTTAAGAACGTATGGTTTATTGAATCTTTAATAAGAGCTCCAAGGTGCCCAAGATGTTATACCGGAGGTACGTCATCAATGTTCGAAAAGAACTGCAATGCGTGCTTAGCTTATCTATTTTACCCTAACGCTGAGGAGAAATACGTGGCAGAGAAGAGACCGGTGGCCAATAGTGGGATAAAAAGGCGATTAATGATTGTGATCGTTCATAAATAGCATTTACAGAATTATAGCTAACAGCTAGTAATTTATAACAAGCTATAACGATAACTATTATCGGTTTTCATAAAACATGCTCTCTAATATTTTTTTTTTTTTTGTTGGTTTTTATTAGCAATCAGAATAAAATTTACATTCTATGAGCTAATAGTATGTTCAAAAGTGACGTGAGGGAAGACACCCAGTGGCATCACCCTTTATTTATTCCTGTAAGTCATTTGGCCATCTTCTCTTCAATCTTCTTACTTGAGGTTCAGCGGTTAGTGAGTCTACCATTTCGTTAGGATGGAATTGTACAGTGTGGTAGTATTTTGTAGCTTTTTGTTGAATTATCTCTCTGACATATGGAGTATTGAAGTCGGTGTGAAGTGTCTGATTGGATACAAACCATGGCACGTCGGACATATTTCTCAGGGTTTTAGACTGGAATCGTTGTATTATGTCTATGGTTGACCTGCTTGCGCATCCCCAAAGTTCGCAGCCATACAACCATATAGGTCGGATTATGGTCTTATACAAGAGTAGTTTGTTTTCTATTGCCAGTGTGGATTTTCTGCCAAGAAGCCAGTACATGGTTTTAAGTTTTAAATCCATCTGTTTACGTTTCTTAGTCACATGTAACTTCCATGTCAGTCTTCGATCTAAGTGTAGTCCAAGGTACCTGACTTCATTTGCTTGAGGAATTGGTTTGTTTCTAAGGGTGACAGGTGGGCATGTTGATCTTTTCATCGTGAAGGTAACTTGTACCGATTTATCCTCATTAACCTTGATCCTCCATTTTTTTAACCATTTTTCGATTTTATTTAAATGCACTTGTAACTTTGTTGATGCTATCTGTGGGTCTTCACTACATGCAAGGATCGCTGTATCATCGGCAAATGTTCCCAAATCCGTTTGCTCATTGGTTGGTAAATCATAGGTAAATAATAAATACAATAAAGGCCCCATTACGCTGCCTTGAGGAACTCCTGCTTTTATTTTCTTTATTTCAGATGCTTCATTACCAATCTTTGTTTGGAAATATCGATCAGCAAGGTAAGACTGGAATATTTGGTAGTACTGGTGTGGGAATAGATTTTTGATTTTGTATAATCATCCACGATGCCAAACTCTATCAAACGCCTGACTCACGTCTAAAAACGCTGCTGTACAATATATTTTAGATTCGAGTGCTGCACGGATTATGTTTGTTAAACGATGGCACTGCTGTGTTGTGGAATGTTGATGTCGAAAACCAAACTGGTGATTTGGTAACCAGTCATCTTGCAGAGAGTTTTCATTTATCCGCTTTAGTAACAATTTTTCCAGCAACTTCGCAATTATTGGAAGCAAACTGATGGGACGGTAGCTCTCTAATATCGGTATTTTTTTTTTTTTAATTTCTTGTGTGTCTAATGTGAGGTTATGTGTGCGTCTTGGCGAGTAATTTTTTGATTAAGTTAAGGTATCTGTCCTTGGGGAAATCAGATGACGTATTGGCGTATATTCGTAATTAATCATTTACAATGATCGTAGCTTCCCAAATTGGTTTTTTTAAGGACATATTGGCCGAAAACGAAGATGCCGCTTATACAAGGTGTCAATTTGAAAACGTACAATGTGTTGTAGCAATAGTCTATTCTCAAATTTTCACCGAATGCTTTGGAAGATTTGTGGCGGAATCGTTCGGCTCTCCTGAACTATTGCTTGTCGCAGTTTTGCAATGGACTGACGCTGAGTTTTGTAGACAACGTTTTTTAAGTGACGCTCTTAAAAAAAGCCTAATGGGTCAAATCAGGAGATCTTGGAGGTCATTCTAATTTTTCGAAACGACACAAGTATAAAATGTTTGCTACTTGAATAGCATTTTGTAAGAGCTTTTCAATGGCGTGTCACAAGATGAGTGTTACCATTTGAAACTTTTTTTGTTGGGAAGGCTGGGGCCTAAAAGGCTGAATGAGGAAGGTTACCTTATGAGTCATGATGATTTCCCCTCGATGTTATAGAAACGGCTTCTAGAAATTTTCGTTTAAGATTTGGGAGGGTGAGTTACCGCACGTGCACTTAAGCCCATTGTGCTGCCTCCCCAGCAGCTCCCCAATTCGAGCATCACCCAAGCCATCCAATCCTTGAGGACATCCACAACTGGGGTGTTGCTGATTTCGGCCATATCAGGCCAAAAGTCTCTCAACAAGGATCCTCTGATTCTTGCGAGAGCTGGACAGTGACACAGGACGTGTTCTGCCGTCACGTTATCCCCGTTGCATCTTCGACAGTTTGGGTTGTCCGTCAGTCCCATCCTGTGCATGTGTTGATATAGTGTGCAGTGTCCAGATAAGATAGCTACAACTAATCAACAGGTTCTTTCGGGACAGTTGCACACAATATTTGGCGAGGGTGCAGTAATAGCAACCCTTGTATGACGACAACTGTGAATGTTTACCCATCTTCGTGTGAAGTTTTGTAGGGTTTCTTGATATAGCATAAAGCTTAATGTCCTCAGGGATATAGGAATAACGGGTTCTGGTCCCCAATCAGGTTGTTCGGAGGCCAGTCTTGTAATCGCATCAGCCTCCTCATTGCCGTAATTTCCGTCATGTCCTTTCACCCATATAAGGGAAATAACATTATCTTTTGAGATATCGTCGAGAGCTTTACGGCACTGCAGTACCACTCCTGAGGTAATTTTGGAACTGCAGAGGGCTAGTAATGCGGCTCTGCTGTTACTGTAGATACTAATACGTTGGTTCTTGATCTGTCGTTCAAGAATTGCATGTGCACCATGCATTATTCCCACTAATTCCGCTTGCAAGACAGTAGCAATGTTGCCTAGTGATATACTGTGGCGTACGTTTAGGTCATTGGAGAAGAATCCAGCACCCGTTCCATGCTTTATTTCAGATCCGTCGGTAAAGATGGATATTTCCATATGTTGGGTTGGGTCAACATTGGCATAAACACTGAAGTGTCTATTGAAGGCATATTGTGGAGGGAGGTAGTCTACCATTGCATCTAGAAGAGGGGTCGTGACGACTATCTCATCCAGATGCGGGTATGTCTGCCTCCCCTGCCGGCTGTGTCCCATAGACCTTTATGGCACAGCCTCAAAGCCGTCCTCACAGCTACTTCCTCCACAAAAAAGTCGAGTGGTGGAAGGCATAAGATCACCTCTAAGGCGGCCGTAGGGGTTCAGCGTATACACTATTTAAATACTTCTGCTCTTGTTTAAATTTATAAATTTGTAGCAAAACTTTTTGTCAATAAAATGGTGCATTGTGTGCAGGTAGATGCTGTAATTCTTCAAAGAAGAAAATCACTAATGTGCATTATTTTCGGTATATTTGTGTCTCTAAGTAGATTCATATTCCTAATACAGATAGTTAGTAGAATTTCAGCGGCGTTTCGTAAGGGATTTATTCAGAAAAAGAAATTGTTAGACATAATTATTCCATTTTATAGCAATGTATTTTTCCAACAAGACAATGAACTTGCTAACTAGAATGGAAATTGTATATTTTGGAGACTATGGAATGTATTTAACAAAGTATACTAATTTTCTGTGGACATTAGATTAGCTGCTACATTTAAGATGATGCGGTTAGTTGAATATTTGATCGATATTTAAAAATATAGTTCGTAACACTTACAGCAAACTCGGTGCAACGAAATCATACAAATTAGCTTTGGAGGTAT
This sequence comes from Limonius californicus, assembly GCA_014611495.1. Classification (NCBI taxonomy): domain Eukaryota; kingdom Metazoa; phylum Arthropoda; class Insecta; order Coleoptera; family Elateridae; genus Limonius; species Limonius californicus. The sequence continues at coordinate 61,210 of JABXWE010003251.1, read as the reverse complement.
TCGTAATTACATTTATTTAAACTTCGCAGTATTGGATGCTTCCACTGCTTTCCATTGTCGATAGCATGGTATGCTATAATTACGCATTAAGAACAAAGTCCATACGTAAATACAACTGTCACAAGGTTGTGCAATATCAAATTATCTAATCACAATACATAAAATGTCTTGCCTTGTCTCTTACGAGACGTAGCGATCTTCTCTTCTATCTATGTTTTGTATGTTTTAAACTACAAACGCAGAATACCTACAGCTTAACGTGGGTTCCAAGACACTGGAAGTGTAAACACTTCTACTCCAGAGAAGATTTACTAGGCAGAATACCTCGCTGATTTGCCGTTGCCTTGGGGGGAGAACGGCCGTTAAAAACCGATGTCCCGGTACTGGGAATTGAACCAAAGACCTTCAGGGTAGCAGTCTAACGTGCCGATCTTTATACCGCGACCACTTCCTATATTAAAATTTGATAATACAACCGTTACGCTGTTATGTTTTGAAGTATAAGTTCCATGCCAGTTTTGAAAATTATTAGTTTACATTTTTTGGAAATGTATTGCGTTCTCATACAGTGCGTTTTAGTAAAAAAAGACTAATACTTCGTGGTGTAACTACAGGGTGGCATGGCATGGGTGACTAAATGACATGGACCCAGGAATAAAACATCAAAATATGTTTTCTTGCAATGTACAATATACGCGGGCACCACATTATTGCTACAACAACGTATTGGTTTAATTTTGCAGAACCTGTTGACTGTAATATGCTCTGGCAACTGTTGCGTGTAATTTAAATAAATCGGTTATGTAGGGGCAGGACATTTTTGTATCACTTAGTATACTTACGCATACGCACATGTGCTCTGGCTCACAACATTTCTTGGGAACTAAATACTCAGGTTGTCCTTACATAATCATTTAATATGATCCATAATTATGAATTGGGAAAGAAAACTTAAACGGATATCGATATAGGGAAAAAATTCTTTTTTTGAAAAGCGTTTACTTTGATAATTTCTTTTTACAACAATTTAAAAGTAGATCTATTTCCATCAAAGATGTGATCGTCTACCTTCTGCACAATACACATGCTTAGTTGTTCTGCATTTACTAAACTATTGTGATGACAGCCAGATTGGCAATAATGGCTATATTCGATAGCCTTCTCAATCACCCAAATACAACCCTCTTGATTAGTTTAAGGGGATATTTGAAAGACAGGAATGAGCACGGCAAAAAGTACGCTACAATTGACCTGCACATGATTAAAATACTGCAGAATTATATTTTAATATGAAAGGTTTGCGAAATTTATATGTAACAGTTATTCTTGAAGCATCTAACGAGCGTTAGAAAAATTGTGGTGAAGCAGGACTCTTTCTTTTGCATACGCAGGTTGTTTTCTTAGTTCGCACGCTTTCACGTTTGTTTAAGACAAATAACCTCATTTTAAACAATTATTTATTTTAATGTAGTTTGCTTTGAACTGTTTATTTAAAGCAAAAAACAAACCACTATTAAATAACAGAATTTATTTTATTATAAGAACTGATGAAAATGCTCACCATCACCACCGCGCATTCGATATATTTTCTAGATTTTGTGAAGCTTTGTTTGTTTCTTCGATCTCATGTCCAACGCACTGTTCAAGTTCATCTAAATTACTGTTTTTAAGTACTACCGCAAAATGAAGTCACACGATGTTAAACTACAAGATATTGAAGGAAAAGGAATCGCGTCGTTCCGGATTATAGGACGATTATCGAAAAATTCTTCCAACATTGCCAGAGTTCGACGAGTGCAAGGAAGAGTTGCACCATCTTGCTGGAAATTACGTTCGTTATCGTGGAGTTCGTATAATATAAATACAGTCAAACTCCCATACAGTGAACCCCCATTTAATAATTTTTTCTATATAATGATATTCTTGCGAAGATCTTGACCTTCAGACTCGATTACAAATGTAAAAATACCTCTAAATACTGATTTAAAGCATCCTTATTGTGATGTTTTTCTTTAAAACTCTAACCATATTAGTCATATACAGATAAATTTGTAAGTGGATTATAATATGTTCACAGATTTGATAGACGTTGTTATTGCCTTAGTACAGTTGATGGACATAAACCAAAAAAATTTAATTAAGGACTTTACACTGATTTCGGACAGAATGTATTACATTAAAATAAAAGGAAAAATCAAAGACGTAATAATCACAAACGCGCATGCCCCGACCGAAGTAAAAACGCACGAAGAGAAGGAAGAGTTTTATGAAAAGCTAGAGGAGACGTATCACAAGCTACCAAGAAGGGAAATAAAAATGATAATGGGAGATATGAACGCCAAGCTGGGAAGGGAAGAAATATACAAAATTACAGGAGGAGAAAGTAAGCATAAGGAATCAAACGATAACGGAATCAGACTAATTATGCTTGCCATAAAAAATAGCATGAAAATAGTAAGCACAGCCTTCAGAAGGAAAGAAATATACAAAGCAACGTGGATGGGCCCCGGAAACACATACACAAATCAAATAGACCACGTCCTAATACAGGAACAATACTCACACCTGATAACAAACGTAAGAACGTACAGAGGGGGGGGGACATCAACTCTGACCACTTCCTAGTCGGAGTAAGCATGAAAAAAGAAGCAAAACATAGAGCAAAAGTGAAAAAAGGAATAAACAAAAAACGGACCAAATATTCCTATTAAAGCAAATAATACAAAGTTGTTACGAACACAAAATTCCACTACTCATTCTATTCATAGATTTCAAAACGGCGTATGACAGCATAAATAGAAACAAACTATATAAACCTATGACAGACTTGGAGATACCAAAGAAATTAACAGATCTAGTCAGGATGATTATGAAAGCGACTAACAACCAAGTAAAAGCGAAGAGCAGCCTATAGGAAGAGTATAATCGGGACTAAGACCCACTCTCATCACTGCTATTCAATCTAGCCCTAGAGAAAATCATCCGAGAAGCAAAAATAAAACGAGAAGGTACCATATACACAAATTCGCACCAATGCATTGCGTATGCCGTTGACGTAGACCTCCTAATAAGAAGTGAAAAACATCTAAAACAAATTATTATAAGACTAATACAAGCAGCAAAAGAATACGGCCTCGTGATAAATCAACGTAAAACAAAAATTATGAAAATAGACGTAACACACGAAGACCAAAAACAGCCACATCTAAGAATTCAAACAAACCAGGGACTAGAGCTAGAATTTAATAGTGTGAAAGAATTTGTAAACTTAGGTGCTTTATTAAATAATAAGTGCCAAGAATCCACAGAGATAGAAAGAAGAATGGCGAGGATCAACAAATGTGTAGGTGCCTTGACTAATTTATAAAAATCAAAAAACATCTCTCTAAAATATAAAGTGCGGATATATAACACAGTAATAAAACCCTATATGCTTTACGGGAGTGAAACATGGGTCCTAAAAAAAGTGACCAATATAAAATAGAAATGCGGGAGAGACGAATACTAAGGCGAATACTAGGTGGTAAAAAGACGGAAGAGGGATGGGAAAGAAGAACAAATGCTGAACTATAAGAATTCTATAAAGAAACACCAATTACAGAAAACGGAAAAATACGCAGATTACAATGGTTGGAACATTTAAAAAAGATGGGAAATGCGAGGGTGGTAAAAAGCATTGCATAGAAGAAGGCTGAGGGAGTGAGGAAACGAGGTAGACCGAGGAAGTCATGGGAAGAGGCAATAATGGAAGATCTAAGGAAAAAGGAAATAAAAGATTTGAAACAGAAAGTTATGAACCGAAAGGAATGGAAAAAGATCCGAAATAAACGCTAAAGGCCTAAAGGCCTAAGTTGTAAGCTTAGATAATAATAATAATAATAATAACAGCTGATGGACAATTCTTAAATTATTCTTAATTTATTTTTGCACAGGTTTATATTTTATTCGGGGTTATAATCAAAATATTGCTTAGTGTTGCTGACTAGTTTAGTTCCGTATCTAAACATTAATTCTATATAGTGAAGTTTCTATGTAGGGTTTTTTTGAGTACTTTCCAAACTCACTGTATGGGTGTTCAACTGTATGTTAATATACCTACACTTGAATCTGCACCAAACAATGTATACCTTCAGAAAATATTGCCACAATGATTCTCCTTGTGCTAATTGCTACCCAGACGCCTATCTTTTCAAGATATAAGGAAGTTTCAATGAAAGCATAAGAATTTTTGGTGTTTCAAATTCACATATTCTGGAAATTAATAAGTCATGTCCTATGAAACCGTGCATCGTCGTAAAACATCATAATCGTAGAGCATTATCATCAGAGTGTTTACAACCATCTCCAGAACTGTAACCGTTATGGAACATTCGCTGGTAATAATTCTTGAACGGTTATCAATTGCTAAGTATGAAGATGAAAATCTTTATGTAATATTCCATGATGCGTTCTCATACATACGAGGCTTGTTTCTGGGTTTTGAATTTGCTTCTGACTCTTAAAACTGGCGTTTGTTTTTGAAAATCCGTCAAGTTTCATCAGCGTGCGGTCCTACAACTTTATGCGCTGAGGGTGTGCAGCCATTGCAGATTCATACGCGAATGCAAACAGTGTTTGGAAATAAATGTATTGCGTACCCAACTGCGAAGGAATGGGGCAGAAAATTTAAGATTGGAAAAGAGAGGACTATGGGTGAGCCGCGACCAGGTGGACGGTGTACTGCGTTAACAGAAAACAATATGGCATGTGTAGAAGGACTTATTAGAGAAAATCGTCGAATTTCAATTGGCGAAATTTCAGAAATTGTTGGTGCAAGTGCAGGGTCCTGTCCACAGTATTGTTCGTAATCTGGGTTACAGCAAGGTTTGTTCGCAATGGATTCCTCGTCATTTGTCTAATGAACAAAAATGCTTGAGAATGGGCTTATCTCTGCAAGACCTCACAGACTATAGGCAAAATGGTGATGACTTTCTTCCGTCAATAGTTGCTAGTGATGAAACTTGGTGCCATTACTACGAGCCATCCAGTAAGTTATCGTCGATGCAGTGGAAACATTCAAGTTCACCACTACCGAAGAAGTTTAAAGCACAACCTTCTGCAGGCAAGGTGATGTTAACATTTTTTTTCGACCACGAAGGACCTTTGTTGATAGAGTTTAAGGAACCTGGAGTAAATGCCAATGCAAATCTGTACAATGAAACTTTGAACAAGCTTCATCAAGCAATAAGACGGAAACAGTACGCGTGGGGTCATTTTATGCACGACAATGCTAGGCCTCATGTTGCTACAGTGGTAAAATCAAATCTTCAACGAAAGCAATGGAAGGTTTTAGAGAATCCACCCTATAGCCCGCATCTATCACCTTGCGATTTCCATATTTTTGGGCCTCTGAAAAAGGCGTTAAAAGGTCGGCATTTTGAATCTGACGCAGAAGTACAGATAACTGTGGAAGACTTCTTCAATCAGCAGCCACAAGAATTCTATGAGCAGGGTATACGTCGGTTAGTAAAACAATGGGGTATGTGCCTTAACGGTGAAGATAATTATTTGTAATTAATTGTTGAATAAATTTTTTATAACGCAAAGGGTTTGAATTGAGCACACCTCGTAGCTCAATTTGTTGTGATAAGTGACGAATTGAAGTTTTTGATTAATTTTTCATGATTTCTCTAACTCCTTTTAGGTTTTCTAGAATACAAAGTGATGGTCGTCTACTGCTACTCTTTTGTCCTACACTTCCTGTTTTAAGAAGCAGTTTGACATGCCGATCTGTAGTTAGGTACATGAGAAACTGTGTAGCGAACCACTTTCTCATTTTTCCAAGCTCAACTCCATTGCCAACATAAGATTCAATCCTGAAATATTTCTATTTTAGAATAAAAACCATGTGAAGCACAGATGAACCCCAGAAAAAAATTTGTTGGTTAGTGCTCAAAAGCATCACTTCGAAGAATTTCGAAGAAATAATTCACAGCGCTTCTTGTTCACCGAATAAATGACGTTTATTAATAATTGACGGTCACTGACGTTTACTGACGTTTGACAGTTAATGACGTTTGTTGACGTTTGACGCTCAATGACGTTTAACAGTTAATCAAGTTCCCACATACGTCAACGGAATGAATTTTTTGAACACTGATTAGTAACATCCTTGAGTTTTCTAACACATCATTAAATTGTTACAATATCTTATTTTCAATGATTTTCATAAATATTTCAGAAAGTATCAATTACACGATATTGGCTATTCCATTTTTTGAGGTCAGATATAAAAGTTGATTCCGATACGCCCGGAAATGAACAAACGGAACTGCTCATTCCTTGTGATACTTCACTTTCCATTTACAAAAATATTCCTTATAAAAAACGCGGTTTAAAGCGGCCCCTTGCACAGTTTTCGCCACGGGCTCCCTAAATCGTAGTTACGCCTCTGTAAATTCCAGGAATAGCTTCAAGTGTAAAGTGAATCTGACAACTAAGAATATTATTACAATTTACTGCGCCTGTTCTCGCCAAAAAATATTACTTCCTTCTACAACAAAAAGAGAATAATTTATTTAACTGCTACATATAGATGTGTATTTATTAATCATGGGGGATTAGATAGTAAATAGGTTCTGTAGAGCGCCGCTTGATGGCGCCCAAACGCAGCATTTCAGTTGTAAAACCTTCCGTTATCAGAGATCCTGGTTAATTATTACATTCACGATCAGCATAGTTCGCTTATCGAAACTAACTCGTGCCCTACTTATCTACAGTTGTAGCAGTCCAAAGACCACTACTGTCAGAAAGCTTCGTTTGTACGCTTTCTAAACCGCGTTAATATCTTGTGGATGCGTCACGCTTTAATAGCAAATAATCAGTCACTTTACCAACAGGAAAGTTTGAGTTTTTCCCTCGGCGGGTATACCAAAAGCTGGTTAGGGAAATCAAGTAGTTTAAAAATAAGTTTTACTTAATCAAGAACGTAATCATATAATGAACATGCAGTTCATTATTGTTATCAATTATTTATCCTTCTAGAAGAGCAAAACTTTCTATTGATCCATTAGAACGGACTCGTATATTAAGTACATTCTAGTACATTCTGAACTATTATTACGTACTGACTGGATTCTATTAGCATTCTTACTTCCATGGGCTTAAATATTTAATAATTTTGTAATATACGAGGGGCAATTGAAATATACTCGAAATGAATTAGAAAAATTATTTGATATTATCGCGATGCTTTGTTTCCACAAGGCCTGCAAAATATTCTTTAGTTGTTTAACTTCTTCATTTAACAAAAATCTCTTTCCATTAAGGATTTTTCAGCTGTAAAAGTAGATGGGACATCAGGCGCTTTTAAATATCACCGATACGGCCAGTGCCGCCCTGTGCGGGTGCAGATTGTGCCCCGCACAAAGGCGCCTGCTCAGGAGGGGTGCAACTTCAAGGCGATAAATAATAGTACCTAATTTAGTAAAACTTTACTAGATAGAATGCACAATTTAAAATAAACTGTAAGGTGACAAAAAATGGGCAATAAACTCAACAACCTTAACGTGTATCTGTTTTCAGAATACAAATTAACGAAATATTATTTGCTATCAATAATGTCCGAAGAACATCTAACCGATTTATTAGTAATATCAATTGAAAATAATATTATGGATACTCTAGGTATAAAAGATCGAAATACAATTTAGTGGCGGCTTCAGCTAGAACGATGAATATGTAATAAATGATATATATCATATACAGGGTAAGTCTACTAAGACGAATCAGCTTGATATCTCCGTTATTTAAAATATCTATAGGTATTTTTGGAGAGAATGTAATAGGCGGTGAACCCTGTGTAGAATCACCATCAAAAATATTTTTTGGCTGTTCCAACGCATTTAAATAATTTTAAGAAACAGCTTATAAAAGTATTTTTTTCATAAATACTAATTTTTAATAATTGCTTCGAACGTTGTTCTCTGTAGCGTGAACTTTTTTTAAACCGTTGACTTTAAGGGTTTTCCCAAAATATTGAAATAAATGTTATGAATTTGGTCTGTGAGTTTAAATTTGTGCGGTATTAACGTAATATTAAATATAAAACATGTAGCGGATGATATACCATCAAAACAGAGTTGTGCCAACTAGTAGCCCAGTGGTAAGAGGCTAGGCTCGCAATGCGAAGTCCTTGGTTCGAACCTTGGGATAGGCAGAAATTTTTCTGTAATTCCTAAGGTCGGTATCGAGCTCAGTAATCCATTCGACGTTGGGTTACAATTAACGGCGCTTCTCCTAACCACTAGCTGACCAGGAGAAATAACAAGGCCACACACAATTAACACAAATAGTGAAAATGGATAGAGCGAATGTAGTTGAGGGGAGCGGGAGGAGCGTGATGGAAGTCCAAATGGGATCCATCACCTTTAATTAATCCCGAATGTATGAATGGCAACCTCGGCACCGTAAGGTAAAAGAGGGATTGATAAAGAAGAAGAAGAAGAATCAAAAATGGCACCAAGAATTAAAACCGGGATTTCACCGCGAGACGTCATTATTACATGTAATAGTGATACTCTGCTAATCGATAACAGTTGACACAAACTACGTTGTAAAAACGAAATGCTGTATTTAAAAATATCTGGGAAGATCGTATCGGCGCAACTCTGTTTCTCGGTATATGATTCCAAGTAGATATGTTTCTGTTTTATTTTACAATTTACGTTAATACCGCACTAATTGGAACTCACAGATCAAATTCAAAACATTTATCTAAATATTTTAGGAGAACTTCTAAAGTAAACGATTTTGAAAATTTGAGATTTACATGCAATGGACCAATACTAACTACAATTATTCTAATATTTTATATGCGAGAGATATCAAGCTGATTCGTCTTAGTATACTCACCCTATATACCAAAGTGCATAATGTATTATTGTGTTGTCATCTTTTGATAGTTGGAGGATGCTCTATTTTTATGTATGTACACGTATACCAAGTATTTATACAGCGTGTCCCACAACATGAGGTCGGTACTTCGTGTATGTAATCTTTAGACCAAATATAGTTAAAAATTCTATTAAAGTTATGCCGTAAAGCAAACCGTTTTCAAAATACAAAATGTTAAATTAATATTTATCAAATAATAACAATTCCAAAAAAGTCTATATTTATTTTAATTTTAGTTTAAATTCACTATAAACATTGTTCAAAATAGCCACCGTTCCTCTCGAGACACATTCTGGCTCTTGTTAAGAAAGATCTGGTTGCCCTACTTAACATATCATTGTTATTCCGAATTAGTTCTGCTGCCTCAAAAATGCGTCTCCTAAGATCTTCAACAGTCTCTGATGGTGTCTGGTATACCATATCTCTCATATGGCCCGCAAATAATAATCTAAACAAGTTAAGTGCGCAGATCTTGGGTGCCAGGGGTGCTGTTCTCCTCTACCAATTACATGTCCTTCAAGTCATTGATTCAAAAATTGTCTTACACGTAACGCAAAGTGCGCAGGGGCACCATCGTGCCGGTACCACATACCATGTCTGATCGCGAGAGTGACATCATCTAACAACTCTCCCAAATTATCTTCTAGAAAATTGAAATATCTGTCGGCGGTTAAATGGTTCTCAAAAACGAATGGACCAATAAGCATGTTATCAATAATTCCACACCAAATATTCACTGAAAACCTATGTCGATATTTCGACACTGTGATTTCGTGTGGATTCTCAAAATCCCAAGAGTGGCTGTTCTTTCTGTTCATTAATCCATTCCTTGTAAATGTTGCCTCATCCGTGAATAAAATTCTATTACGTAGGTTTCGATTTTAATTGATCCAGCGGCACAATTCCGAAATCCATAGGTAAGAGGGCTTGAACAGGCTGGATATGAAATGAATATAAACCATGACGGCTTAATGTTCTCTAAACTCGCAGTCGTGGTAAATTAACTTGTGAAGATACACGACGAACAGAGGTGCTGTTGTGAAAGTAAACATTATCAACACTCTTAATAAACACAAGCAGAGAAATCAACTTTAAGATGCTTTACTGTTTTAGTTTCAACTTCTTTTCACCTCTCCTACACGTAGGTGAAGTAGCGACCTCACGTCATGGGACAACTAAAATAAATATTGGTTTTTCTGAAATTGTAATTATTTAATAAATATTAATTTAACCCTCCCCCTGTATTTAGATAACGGTTTTGTTTAGGGCATAAGTTTATTAAAATTTGTAACTATATTTGGTCTAAATATTACGTACACGAAGTAGTGACCTCACGTCGTGGGACACCCTGTACAATAAAACAAATAAAAACAATTTCTTACATTTAATATTTTTATTTTGCGAATTCTGTTCTGTATGGTTGCTGAATTAAACGTTTGAACAAAGGTGCCTCTCGCCCAGGGGACGGCGATGGATATGGCAGTAAAGCATACTACAATTTTGTTTTGCAATGGAACCGACACTTGTAAGTCCACGTACTTTCTTTGGAAAACAAATGATGATTTTTTCACAATTATTTTTCACCAATTCGTAAAAAAAGGTTAGTGTAGTACTCTTCCATTATTACAGATTTCTTTAAAAGCATCCCTGAAAATCCACACCATTATTTTTCCGGTAGATTTTCAGGAATTTCCTTCTTTAAAGCCGAAGAATTGCAATATTTCCATTGTGGTTATTATATTATTTTGAATGTATAAAAGTGATCCTAAATGTCATCTGCGGTTACAAATCGAGGGACAAGCTCGAGAGCATTCTTATTGAAACGGCCCAAACACTTTTGAGAAGTTTGCATTCGAATATGTGTTTTATCAATTGTTAGGACACGCTACACCTATCTTCCAGATAGCTTTTTGATACCTAATTCTTCAATTAAAATATTAAATTCATGTCTGTCTGAGTTGCATACAAACTTAGAAACTTTCATAGGCGATCCCTTAAAATCAAACATGAATTTATTCAATATTTTCTGATGTTATTGGGCTCTTGGACATCCACTGCGTTATTCCAGGCGTTCACGGGCACATTTAGTTTGAGAAATCCACAAAGACGTACAATAGAAACTAAATTATCCGGACAAATTTTGATTATCGGAATTAGACAAAATATGTATTAAATTTACATTTATTATTTGAAGATGTATAATTGTATAAAAAGTAGACCTAGTTACTGGATAAAATTATATAATATCGCTTTTTTCCTCCTCTCCTCTTATCCGCCCTACCTACATCACCATTTAGTCCGGATAATCGATGTTCTACTGTAGTTGAAAATTAAGAAGCAGCCACCGTCCACAAAACATTTTTCATATCAGTATTATTTGTTGCCGACAAATCTCTTTTAACCCAAATGTTTAATTGTAGCACGATATTCCATTTTCTGCATTTACTTATTCAATAATAATGTTTAAGACACTGTACAATCTCCGGTCAGTACTTGGATGGGTGACCCGAAGGTTGCGTTAACGCGCCGCCTCTCTCCCACGAGGATTGATCACTATGGGAGAGTAGATCAACAAACCCCCTTATGGGGGAGATCCTTGCCCAACAATGGGATGTTGCGGTCTAATAATAATATACAATCAACTATTAAACAGAACGGCTTGATATTATACAGTTACTCATATAACAAACGATACAGTTTATTGCTTTATTTTTTTCACTAATGCCATCTATACTTCAATCCGAGAACTATTCAAATGATCCTTGCACATAGATGTAATAATACAAGTTCGTTATTATTCAACTTTGTAAGTAACCTCAAAAATTATTAATTTATAATTTAATAAACCACGAAGTAGATAACATATATGTATTAATTAAATGGTATGATAGAATTTGTATCAACAGTAACAATTTGCCGCTACACGATAAAAATGAACAGAGTAAATTATTCATTAATTTCTTCATTAATGAATAAGAGGTTGAATAATTAAACAGCAGTTAATGGTATTAATATTTCAAAAATCCGATAATAAGTACAGTAGAAGTCTATTATATTAAGCCCAGGATAACCGATGTTTCTTTGTCATTATAACTGAGGCACGCTATAATATAATTTTTAAAAATACACTTTAATTACAGTAAAAAATGCATATTTATTCGAACTGATAAAAAAAGTTTACAATGTGCATTAGAAACTAATTTTCAAAGCAGTAGTCGGTCATTTTCTTGGCTTAGTTTTGGATAGCGTTGCCTTTCATATTTTATACCAATTAAAACTAAAAAAGCACTCTTAGGCATTCCTGCACAACTACTTCAAATATTCATGTACTAACTGTAGAATAACTGGAATGTAACATAATATTTCTCAGAAAACTTAAATTATAGACCTTCCCACAAAGTGCTATCGCCTTCACCAGCCCTTTTGGTATTCCTAATCAGCTCCATGTCAGATGATGATAAATGATGATGATGATGAGTTGTAAATATTTTACAAAACCAAACTATTTTAATACATAAGCAGAGATGTGCAAGTTGTGCACCGCACAAAGACGTTTGATCAGAAGGAGCGCCGTTTCAAGTACATAAATACAGGGTGTATCAGAAATAGGTACAAATATCTAAACCAGTAATAGATTGGCTCAAGTAGAATTCAATGGTACTACTCATTTTTCAAAAATCATTAAGTTTAGTTTTTTGAATTAAAAAATAAAATAAAATTTTGTTTGAGAACTGCTGATGATACATAGAAAATGCATTTAAGCTGTTGAAGGTTATTACCTAATTATAAAGTAAATCCAAAGTGGCAAACACGTAAAAACTTGCCTGGCTTGTCATAAACTACGAAATTGGGAGGGGTCAAGGTTTAATTGAAGCAGTTGGACATTTTTGTAATTAGAAGGCATTTAAGAATTTCATTTACCGCTAAATTAAATTTTTGCGTTTTCAGTTTATCATGGGGTATAAAAATTATAAACAAGTGCTACTTCATACAAAAAAAAACTCCAAATGCATAACGCGTTTAAAAATAGTACTAATTTATTTCAGAATGCCCATTATTTTCATTATTTAAATCAGTTTTAACATAACTTACCCTTACCCTTAATTCCCCAACTGTGTTCACTGCCGTGGAATAAACTAATTGTTTCATGTAGCTCCACAAAAAGAAATCACAACTATTTAAATCTGGCGAACGAGCTGGCCATGGAACTGGCCCGTTTCGTCCAATCCACCTTTCAGGATAGTTATTATTTAACCATTCCCTTACATCCCTAGCATAATGAGGCGGAGCATCATCAAGCAAAATCCACATGTTACGTCGTGTCTCTAAAGATACGTTTTCAAGCATTTCTGGTGGGACTTCGTTGAGAAAGTGTAAATACAAAGCTCCATTTAAACGAGCAGGTAAAATGTAAGGCCCAATAAGGTGATCACCTACAAACCGTTGTTGGAAACTGTGTTCCACTATTTCGTGTGGATTCTCATCTGACCAAATGTGGGTATTATGGACATTAAATCATTAAATCTTGCGTAAATCCTGCCTCATCAGTAGATAACAAATTGAACAGGAAATTTGGTTGGTTGTTGCACTTCTGAAGAAGCCATTCACAAAAACCGTGCCTACGTACATACATAATCCGCTGTTTGCAAACGCTGAACGCGTTGAACGTGGTAAGGGTGTAGTCTCTGATCCCGCAAAATTCGCCAAACAGTAGAATGGGAAACGCCAGTTTGTAACGCAAGTCTTCTAGTTCTAACACTAGGACTTTCCTCCACTAATTCCAAGACATGCTGTTCTACATTAACAACTCTTTCTGCTCTTGGACGACTGCGATGATGGTTTTGTGGTTGATACGTGTCATAATCCCGTAAATGTTGAACTGTTCTAGTAAATGTACGGTTGTTTGGAATGCGGCGCTGAGGATATCGCTCTAAGTACATTTGCTTTGCCCTTAGAGCGTTTCCTTGAGCTTCCCCGTAAATATCAACAACATCAGTAAGTTCAATGTTCGTAAAATTTTCCTTTTTGTACACACACTGCTTTCCAGATTCAACAACAGACTGAATAGAAATTACTTACCTACCTAATAGTATTGCTTTGTGGCAGGCGACAAGAAATTTTTTTTTCTTCATCTTCTCACACCATCTCCCTTCGAAGGTTGGCGATTCAAATAGCCATCATTGTTTTAGGCACTGCTGCACGGAAGATTTCAACTGATGTGCAGCCGAACCATCGGCGCAGATCTTTCAGCCACGATTTCTGCGGCCTTCCGACTGATCGTTTCCCCTGGATTTTGCCTTCTATAATAAATTGGAGAAGTTCGTACCGACTCCCTTTTATTATTTGACCTAGGTATTAAGTTTTCCTTTCCATAATTGGAAATAGTAGTTCTTTTTGCTTCTTCATGCGAGTGAATACTTCGGCGTTAGTCACTCTTTGCGTACATGATATCTTAAGCATGCGTCTGTAGAGGTACATTTCCATGGAGAGGTTAAAGGTCCAGCTCTCACACCCATAGAGGAATAGCGGTAACACATAGCATCTTAACATGCGAATTCTCAATTCTAGGCTTAGGTCCGGTCTAACAAAGAAGTTTTTCATTGTGGCGAATATTGTTCTTGCCTGTTCACCTCTCGATTTTATTTCTTTTGTCTTGTCACAGTGTTGGTTCACTATGGTCCCCAGATACTTAAAGTTGGTCACTTGTTCTATAATCTTGCCATTGATTGATATGGCTACGTTTGTCGGTGTTTTTGACAATACCATTACTTTTGTCTTGGTTGTGTTCATAAATAAGCCGAATCTCTCACCATGTTGAACTGTATCGTCCATTATTTGTTGCAGGTCATCTGGATTGCTTGTTATGATGACTGTGTCATCGGCATAGCGTATATTGTTTATTATTTTTCCATTAACCTTGACTCTGCCTGATGTTTCATCGAGTGCTTCTTTAAAAATTGTCTCTGAATATATGTTAAAGAGAAGCGGTGATAGCACCAACCCTGTCGGACGCCTTTTTTGATCTGAATAGTATCAGTGACTGCCTGGTCTATTCTTATTTCGGCCATTTGGCTCCAGTACAGCTCTTCTATCCACACCAGTTTATTTTAAGATGTTAATCATTTTCTCATGTTATACTTAGTCAAACGCCTTACGGTAATCTATAGAGCGGGAATATAGGTCTTGATTCATGTCTCGACATTGTTGTGTTAAGATGTTTAGGGCGAAGAGTGCTTCGCGCGTGCTAACTCCATTTCTAAGCCCAAATTGTGTTTGAGCTATTTGATTTCTGGTATATACTTGTATGTATTATCCGTATAAATATTTTCAATACATGTGACATGAGACTAATCATTCTGTAGTCGTCACATTGGGATTAGTTGGTTTTCTTAGGCAGTGTGATGAAGGTAGATTTCAGCCAGCTAGTAGGGATCTTCCCCGTGGTGTAAATTGCGTTAAATATTGTTGTAATAAGTTTTAAACTGGAGTCACCTTGTTCTGCTATTGCTTTAAATACTTCCTCATAGATGTTTTTGTTTTTCTGTAAATTCACAGCACGTATTATTTCGTTGCTAGTTATTGCGGGTTCTAATTCGTTTACATCCTTCGATGAATGTGGTCGATCATCGTGAAATAGTGTTTTGACGTATTGAGCCCACTTCTTGAGTTTGTTTTCTATACCTATTATTATTGTATTATCTGTGTTTCTTAGGATCGCTGTCCGATGTTTTTTTGAATGCTCCTTGAAATAAGTATATTACATAAGGGACTTCAGCTGCAATAAAATTGAATCTCCATCTCGACATAAGTAATAATTTCGAATGATACTGTGTATTGTGCCTGGTAATTACTAAAAAGCAACTTTTCAACCCTTAGATTCGTTATAGTGTAGGTTTTCATTAAAATACCCCACGTTATCCGATATGCCTCCTCCCCAACTTTTAGTGCGTATTAACAGATTAGGAACCGGATAATTTGCTATTTCGAATGGGTGACCCAGATTCGAGTCCTGAACGGCAGACCTAGGTCATGCTTTCTCCTAGGTGGTAGAGCCGTTAAAACGGCGCTTCTCGGAAACACAGCAACTGCTGACTGGCGTTGATGATTAAATAAAATAGCGAAGATAAACTGATATAAAAGTAAAAGAATTTCATTCAAGCAAATATAAACTCTCAGAACAACTCACTTATCAATATTGATAATTATGAGTAATTAAGAAAAAACAAAGAGGGCTGCAAAAAATGAAAACCAAAACTATTTCGATTGTAGTTACTGTACGCTACATGTTCAATATTATCAAATATTATAAATGATATTAAATATACAGGGTTTTGATGAATAAACCTTAACGTGAAGAGGGAGTTTGTATAAATCGCTTCATAAAATGCTTTATTTAACTTTTACAATAATTACACTAAAATATTTAAATATTTTCAAGTGCCGAAACTACTAGTTTAGCTTGGCGTCTATAAATAATTGTATTAGTGTAAAAAAATGTGTCTACAGGGTGTGCAAAAAATGGCGAACAAACTTCACGACACTACAAAATATTTAAAAACTTCGCGTGGTTGTAGTTTAGTATCATTTTTGGGCAATTGAAATTCTTCTATTTTAGTAACTATATGTTATTTGCTTAATATATATTTTTCAGCATTCTTGACGTACCTATTCGCATTTTGAATATTTCTTCTAAAAATATTATTTTACATACCAAAACACACAGAAAATATTTTAATCGATTTTCGAGATAATTCAATTTTTATGAAAAATTGAGTTTTCATGATAATTCATGGTTTTAACTTTGAGGATTAATTATCCACACAATATTGTTCAGATACCTTTGTTTGTGACTTACAGCATAATTACGTTCTATCAGACAGCCTTATCCTTTTTTAAACAGTAAGCTATATAGAATATCAAAGATATTCGTATAACAACCGAACCCGATGGCTTAACGTACCTATCGAACCACGGCTACTTGCAGAGAAGCATTTATTGTAGGGAATATATAATTCTGATTTGTTTCAACCATTTTTAGCTTTTTATCAAGCTTGATATTATATTATTTTAATAATATAATAATAATTAATATTTTATTTATTTACTTTAATTTTTTTTTATTATTAGCCCGCAACATCCCATTGTTGGGCAAGGGCCTCCCCTATAAGGGAGTTGTTGATCTATTCTACTTGACTACTATAATAATACTTGAAAATTAATATCGGAACAATTTGTTAGAGTGTTTCCAGAATCCTATATTTTTACATAAATTGTTTTCGGATTACGTAGTTATTCCGATATTAACACGATATATTCATAAAAATAAAGAACAAAACAAGTTATTTCTACAACTGTTCGATTGAATGATTTTCAAGAATTACATTCATGTGCAACGAGGATGTCGCTTATCATTAAGGGTACAGTTAATATAATCGTAGTTAATAGTTATTCTAAACTGTATACTCTACTGAATACTTTACATCAATATCCATTATTTACACTACACTATCTTTATATGTATTTAATTGGCTCTACACAAAATATAAATTCTAGAAATAACGTTTCCTCGATTATTAAATACTTCTTTTTTGCTGTTATGCCATTGAATGGTGTAGATTCCACAAAAATAATGGTCTTAGTTGAAGATGGACATATGCAGCACGGCGTCGGTAAGTACCTTGTAATAGTTGTACACTGTATGTTACGAGTTATTCCACAATGCTGGGAGGCCCATCAATTTTCAAATAAGTCTAGTTGAACTAAGAAATCGAATTGTGAACTGTAAATATCCTAAAAGGAACTGAAGAAAATTAAAGGAAATTAGTTTCCCAGCTTACAGACTAGACGTCCTTAAATATTCTCATAACATCGCGCCATAGATTCGTAGTTTGCACAAACGCATTGGAATAGGAATAAACAACAATGGAACCAGAGATTTTATATTGAATTTCCAGTTGGCGAAGGAAAACTCTAGAGAAGAGCAGGAGAACCCTACACATATTCTACCTTTTTAGAACAGGAAATATTTGGAATAATTTATTAATGGTTTGGGCAGATTTTGTGTTTATTGAAAATGATACCACGACGCATAAGAAGAATACGTTACAAGAAAATGTGGTACCAGTTAAAATCAAAAGATGTCTTTTAATGTACTACAGTGTACGACTCCGTGAAGCAAGGGTTGTGAATGTTATTTTGACAAGGTTAAAACTGAATTAATGGGATGACCGACACGTTGCCCCGACTTAATCCCAATGGAACGTATGGACATGGTATGACAACGTTCGAGCGGCTGTTCCATACAATCTTCAAAAATTTAAACAGACTTTTACAGAAGTACAGCCGCCAGTGTGTCCAGTGGTTAGAGCAGTGGGCTCCGGTGCGGAAGGTGGGGAATTAAAACCCACGACTAGATGCCAGGTGGGCGGCCTACCCAGTCGCTTTAAATAATTGGGTACCTGCGTTCGAATGAAGAAGGGGTAATAATGCGGTTGTCTAATGTGTGACAACCGGGTGTGAGAGCAAGGATACAGAAGCTCCGACCTTCCCCTTTGCAGACCAAAACTCTTCATGGTGTATAGAGCCTCACCATTATCTATACAAGAACGAAATAGAATCACTGTGGATGAAATACATATGATTGATGATTCGTACCGTTCCACTAAAATTCACAAGGGAAATATGTGGTACTGAACCAAAAATAAGCAATTATTTTGCAACCTTGCATTATATTTAAAATTTCTTTTACTATCAATTTTTAAAATAGCAATTTTCATTTAGGACATATACATTTAACTAACTTTGCCAATTTACTCTAAAAATAATAGTATCTTCTACATACAGAGTTCTGAAAATAAATATTAAATATTTAAATCGTACGATCACAACCAAATCAAAAAATCATAATTAACAAACCAGTCGCTTGTAAGTTTCATTCATATTTAACGCCAAAATAAACACACTCACATATACAATTAATTGTTTTATCCTTAATTGTTAAAGAAGATGTTCGAAACGCCCATCTTCTCAGATGGCAGCTTTGTTCAATTCGGTGGGAAGTTGACAGGTTGTGTTTCTTGCGTTACATTTTTAATAAAACATGAAACTGATATGTATTTTTAAACTTGTTGTGTAAAAAAGGTAACTTCCAAATTCAAAGCAGCTTCTTCGGACGCCTCTACCGACAGTTTTCATAATTTTAGAACATTGAAATAAATGTATTAAAGTAAATGGAAGATTCTTTCTTCTTCTTCTAGCCATTTTCTACCCATGTTTGGGTATAGGCCTCTCTCATATGCTTCCATCTTTCTCGATTCTGTGCTGTGTTGTACCAATTAAAACCTCCAGCTCTCTTTATATCATCTCCCCATCGTTGTTGAGGTCTTCCCACGCTTCTTCTTTCTCCCCAGGGTCGCCACTTCGTTACTTTCTCACTCCATCTCTCTGTCGATCTTGCCACGTGGCCCGCCCAGTTCCATTTTAATGTGCTTATTCTTCTTGATATATCTTCGACTTTTGTTTTTTCACGTATCCATTGGTTCGTTTTTCTATCTTTTAATGTAATGCCTAATATTCTTCGTTCGACTGCTCTCTGATGTACTTGCATTTTAGTCATATTTTTCTTGGTTAGTACCCATGTTTCTGCCCCGTAGATGGTCGCTGGGAGTATGCACTCGTTGTATATGTCTGCTTTTAATTTTAAAGGGATGTTCATTTTCATTATATTACTTAATTTCCCGTAGGCTGCCCAGCCCATTCTAATTCTACGTTTAATTTCCAAATCTGGATTTTGTTTCTCCAGGGTTACTGCTTGTCCCAGATAAATAAACGAGTCTACTTTCTCTTCAGAATTAACGTTTATTATCCTTTCTTTTTTTGATTTGTTCTGTTCTTCTACGTCTTTATTTCCTATTTTGCTATCATCTAGGTTTCTATAAAAAGCCTCAGTTCTTCGTAATATTTCTTCTCTGTCGTGTATTGTTTCTCTATTTTCATTTTTTAGTTTGGTAATTTGTCTCTTCGGTGCATTAGCTTTTTTGAAAACTTTTAATCCTTTATTCTGTTCTATTAAATTTTGCACAAACCGAGTTTTATAGTTTAAGATATCTTGCTTTGCCAATTTTCTTGCAGTTTTATTCACCTCCGCGAATTCTACTGTGTGCCGTTTGTTTTGTTCTATCAGTTTTCGTCGTTGTTCTAGCATATTTTTTGTAGCCTGGGACAGTTATTCTTCTTTTTTAATACTTCTGGGAGTGATCTCCTTTATTGTCTTCTTTATAGTACTGACAATTGTGTCGTTGATTTCGTTGATGGTGTCTTCTTCTCCTTGTATGTTATTCGAGAAGTTTATTTCTAAATAGTTGTTTGCATTCTTCTCCTTTGTTCTCCAATATTTGACTAGTGAGACGTGTATTTATTTGTCCGAGACGTTTTTTCCTCTCTAGTTTTTCATTTGTTTTTATTTTGGCTCTTACTATTATGTGATCGCTGCCGGTCGTGAACTGGTTCAAAACCTGTACATCTTCGATAATATGCTTTTGTTTCGTTAATACAAAGTCTATTTCATTTTTTGTTTTACCGTCCGGGCTTATCCAAGTCCATTTCCGCTTTTCTTTTTTCTGAAAGAACGTATTTATATTGTACAGACTTTCTTTCTCCATGAAGATCATTAGCATATCTCCTCTGCGATTTCTTTGTCCTACTCCGTATTTACCCATGTATTGTTCTGTCATATCTTCCTTTTTTCTTATTTTAGCATTAAAGTCACCTATTATCAAGGTATAGTCTGATTTATGTTCTGCTATACTTTGGGATATTTCTTCGTAGAATAATTCAACTTGTTCGTCTTCGTACTTACTTGTCGGAGCATACGCTTGCACTATTTTCATAGTGCGTTTCTTGTTTACTTGTATTATTAGGTATATTACCCGGTTTGATATTGTTTTAAGAATTCTAATATGAGGCTCTAATCTTTTATGTATGAGTATTCCTACCCCTCCGTTGCTGTCGTCTTCTTTGCCCTTATAGAACAGTATGTTTCCGGATGGTAGTTTTAGACAGTCTTCACCTTTCCTTCTGACTTCTGAAATGCCGAGTACATCCCACTTTATGGCATGTAGTTCATGTTCTAATTCAACCAATCTCTCTTCACTTCCTATGGACCTCGCGTTGTAAGTAGCTACATACATCTGGCAGCCTGATTTATCCCAGGGATTCTTAGCCCCCCCTGTCCGAGATCTGATCTGACCGCTGCCTTGGTTAGGGATACTCGGACTGCTGGGGACTAGGGGCCGTGTATTTCGTCGTGTTTGCATATTTGAGGATAATGGCCACAAAACACCACGTTGGCCGGACGTCTTGGTGAGTGTATTTCAGCCGCCCCTAACCTGGGGAACCGCCGCTGTTTGTAGCCGCTCACTCTGAGTCAGATGCTACAGTGCCTGTTGGTCCGCGGGAGGTATTTTATTTCCCTCCTACCCATCATATCTGTTGGGCTTTCCCCGATCCGCCACCTGGGCACGCGCCCTCTAGGGGTTACAGGCTCCCCCGAGGGCAATGGAGGGAAATGGAAGATTACTTTGAATAAATATTAAACATTTTTTGTGTTTCTTTTTGTTGTGCCAATCCGGTAATTAAATATCCAAATCGCGTATGCCCCTTAAATATTTACCATTTCTTCCAGCACCCTGTATGGATATGCCTATATTTTATGCCAGTATAATTGCTTGTTTATTTTTGTATAAAAGCCAAATCCAAAAATATAAAAAAGTAAACCATATTACAGAAAGTATTATGCAACCCTCCGTATGACATTTATTTAAACGATCATACAGATGTCAGTCTACATGAGTAATTTCAATATAAAATATTTATTTTAAAATGTTGTTGCTACTTTTATCATTACCGATTAGAACAATTATTTCGGAGGTGTCACATCGTGAAATTTCTGACACGTATTTATATAAACATTAAATGCCTGTTAGAGTTTACTGTTCCGATAAGTTCTTTGTATAATACAAGTTATGAACAATATATACAGAAGCAATTCTGAAACCTTCACGAAAAATAAAATAAAATATAAATTAAAAAATGCTAATTCAAAATAGAACTAAATTCAACAGTTTGTGCTAAAAGTTATTAGTTTACACCTTTTACTTTTACCGTTCGCAGAAAGCGGAATTAATTTAGAATTAGTCCTGTTAAGTCTCAGCAGTTTTATTTAAGACGTATGCTGCTGGTTGTAGGAAATAAACAAATTAAACAATAGTTTTCATTTTGAATTACTTGAATTATATAAAATTATGTGAAGGTTTGAATGTACTCTATATTTATTGGCAACCAAAGATGTATTGTAAATTTTGTATATATTCAAGAAAAATAAATGTTGGTACTAACCACTGTAAAACTATTAGACAAAGCAAACGATTCAATAGTTGAGGTCTGCTTCAATGATTCGCGAAGTAGTTTATGACAGTCGACTATTGTACATGAAAAGCTATTAATCGTTTATACTGATTTTGATACTGAAATATACTAAAAGATGTTTTAAATCACAGCTCATTTCATCGTCATAAAAACATCATTGATACAGTTAATAATAGTCAAAAACAGCAACATGAAGAAATTTTCTTTTAAAAAAAAAAAAGCTCAACAAACTGCTAATACGCAATTCAAATTATCAGTAGTAAAAATAGTGTAAACTAAGTACTTACGCATGTAACTATTGTCAATATTAGTAATTAACTTAAATTAATATGTATTTAACGTAAATGAAGTATTATATTAATGTACTTCTGTTAGTAATTTATATTTCGTATGTTTATTTGCATTTGTTAAAAACTAAGTTTAGAATTTCTATGAACGATAAAACTTCGTTAAATTAACCATTATATACCTTATATACCTTAACAGCGAAGGAAAGGTAATTTTATGGTATCTGGGGTATTACTACCATTGCCGACGTTGTAGTATCAATAACAGCAGGGTTTGCAGCTCTGAAGATGTCCGGTACAATCGAGAACAAAACGTCTGCAGTAGCAGTGGCAGTAGTAGGTAGTCAATGTATCATTGATAACGATTCCAGAAGCCCTGGATTATGTAATTTTATTTTTTTTAATTAAACACCCTCTAGTCTGCTGCAAATGCGAAACAGTAATACAGAGTCAATGTAAATAAGTATCTAAATTCTAATAGGGGTATAGGGGAAGAACTGCTGCAAAACTTTAACCAATTAGAAGGCCAAATTTAAAATTCAGATTGTCCCAAATATTTAATAAACTTTATTGTTACAGTTGATGGCGAAAAATTAAAGTTAGCAAAACAAAATTCTCGTACTAACTCTTTCACTTATCTAATTACACTGAATTGTATTCCTAAAGGCATTGGATTTTTAGGAAACATAGGCCCCAGATATTTCACAGCAAAGTTCGAAAAACCGGGAAATGATCAGTTGAGGCCATATCCGACGAAATCGAAAATACAAAATATGTTTAGTTTTAAATTATATGCTGTTATAACAATTATACAAATTTACTGTTTCGGGTTTTTATTTCAATAAATAAGAGAATCCTATATATACTGAATTTAATGATATTGAAGACACTGGCGTTTCTTAGAAATTGTTAAAAGTTGAATTCTTCGTATTTCTGAGCCAAGTGCAATACGTATTGATTACTTATACAACAGATGCGTTTTCACATATTATTTTCTAAAGTAAGGAATTTTTTGATTTATGATTATAAGATTTCCGGACAAATTCCAGCTATATAATCTATAAGCTATAATCTAAAACATAATAATAGAATATACTATAGCATACATTTTCAATAAATAGATAAATACAAGTCAGAATGAATTCATATTGAACATCACTATTTTCTATATTTTGAATATTTTTTTGGGATAATAATATCCTAAACTCTCAGATTTTATAGCTAACTCTCCTACAATAATTGCACTTTTTGTGCAACCGGAAATGACAGCGGTGCTATTGTAAATAGTATGTTTTAAATGAGTAAAAAATTTTCACAAATTGCAATGCAGTTTCAAATTCTCTCTCTTAGTTTTCAAGACAAACTATCATATAATAATTTCACTTCACACACCGAATGCAGTATGAATGCTGCTTTAAATGGAATAATACATTTACATATTGCAATGCAGTTTTCAGTTCTCTCTCCCAAATTTTTAAAGCAAACTGGCCTGTAATAATTGTACTTCTAGTATAACCGGAATTGTAAATGCAATGGTAAATTTTGCACCGATTACAATGCAGGTTGAAATTTTTAATCTAGCCGTATGTAAAAAGTAGTAATAAGAATAATAATAAATAATAAAGTTTCGGGTGAAATTACCAGAATAAAAACTCAAGTTGTCGACATATTTCATTTCCATCAAGTGAATTTTCCTGTTGTGCTACAAGTGTTTCACAATTAGTGTTGAAATAATATGAAATTGTCTGAAATTTCAGTTGTCTACTTGGTGTATTATCACCGAAACGTAAATGTTAGACATTTTAAATAGTTTATTTTAAACAAAACAAACAAAAAACGTAAAAGTTATAGTAAATATTTATGCAAGTGCATATCAAACGGAAATTATTTTAGAATTAGGGCTTTATTTGTATATGCCTTCGAAGATTCTATGGTAGAATGTAATTTTAAACATATGCGAAAAGTAATCTTTCTTCAAATACGGTACCCTTATGGAGATAGGGCGCTTCGAGATCTTTACATCAATTCACTGAAATATTTTTTTATATCTTGTATTTTGATACACTTTGTGGTTTTAGTTAGTCAACAGTTTAAGCTTAATTTTCAGTCTGGAAAAATGTACAATTGTCTGTAAAAAGTAGATGGAATCTGAGTTCTTTCTTGCAGCTTCTAAACTATCTGTTTTCCAAAAAAATGGTGTACCCAACTTTTCTCGAAAATTTAATATTTAAAGAATTTATTTACAAATTTTTACAAAATTGTTGTTCTGGGACAGATTTTATCTACTTTTCACACACAATTGTACATTTTTGTTGAAGCTTGGACTGTTACCTTCCCATAATAACGAAGCTTATCAAAATTGGACACATAACAAAGAAGTTATTGACATTCTAGTGAATTGATGTAAAAAAAACTTTAAATTCACTTCATTCCAACGGCGACAAATTAAAAAAAAATACTAGGTACTTTAGAGTTTAAATAACCTCAGATGTACGTGGATAAAGTTTTCCGCACATGTTTAGAATTACCTTGTATACCATAAAATGTTCCTAAAATAGCAGATTAGGCCTTGTTTTTCTGCTAGTATAGAAGTAATTAAATTTAAACAAACAAAGAGTAAATAATTATTTTAAGTAAAAAGAGTTTTATGAAATTGAGTCGTAAATAGACAATTAAAATGTTATTACAGACGTAAACTTTGGGGAACACCCTGCAGGAAATTAATTAGTTCAAGTTCCTACTGAAGATGGCAGCTTAGTTGCCGAAATATAATTTTTTAGGTGTTCTAAATATCGTGGTGGTAAAGGGTTTTTCCACAGTTTATTTATTTAAACGACCGGCTCCAACCAATCGTATTTATTACAGACATTTTAAATTAAAATACCATATTTTAAAATTAAATTGGGCAGAATAAATACAGCGGCTACTAAATTGTTTAATTTTTGCTTCCTCTGGGGCTCTAAATTTATACATTTTAGTTTATAATACAACATTAAAAAGAGAATCTGAATTCAAGATCTAGCAATTTAATTAGCATAACAAAATTGCTCATAACTGTATATAACTTTGTATAAATTTGATGGTTTAGGTCAAAATTACCCTCCGAAATTAGCGAAAAATGGAGCTGTACTTGATCTCGTTCTCATTTGGTATAGTATAATATAATAAATAAATGAAATGCGCAAATACCACTACAACTTTGATTAGTTGAACGTGGTTGGAAATGCTCCCCCACTAGCAAATTATTCCTAATTAGAAACAATAAAATTAATTAAATTAAGAAAAACTCCTGTACTAGTCCATTCACTCCTATAATTGTTTTGAATACCCTCTGACTTTTGATTTTTAGGAAATTGATTACACAATTACAATTTCCTGATTCCGTTCCCATCCGGTATAATATAATAATAAAATGGAATATGTGCTGTTGTGGTCGCAAATACAATCAAAATTTTGATTAGTTGAACGTGACTGAAAATGCTCCTCTCAATCGCAATTACTCTTTATAACAAAAAATAAAATTGGCAAACAAAAATGCTCGTAGTAGCACATTCACTCTTCTAAATCCTCCCGCCAATTGCAATTACTCTTTATAACAAAAAATAAAATTAGCAAACAAAAATTCACGTAGTAGACCATTCACTCCTCTAAGTGCTCCCCCAATTACAATTACTCCTAATTAAAAAAATATAGTTTTAATGCAAAAACAGTCAACTGACAAAGAAGTAAAGTAAAGGAAATGTATTAAAATAATTACGTCAAATAATAAATTCAAACGTGTCTTCAATAAACATTCTAAGCCTCATATAAGTGATAGTTGCAGCCTTATAAACTACAATTCTAGTAAATTGAAAACTGTAATTAAACTATAAAACAGCCAGTTTACAAGTAGCGGCCCCCAGCTTTAAAACTTTGAAATATTTTTAATAGGAAACCGCGGAATTATTTTCGTTTCACCGTTAGTCTGTTCATATAACACACTTCTTATAGAAAGTAGACAGGCTAAGTTAACAGTAAATACCTTGCCTTGAGTTTATACCGCATTGTATTTTAGCGATTACGTGGCTCATGGAAGGAAAGGACGTTAATCCGCTTATGAGAATGTAGTAATGTTAAGGCAAAATGTAAATGAACAATGCATCTACATAATTTAGTATTCTACGTGCTTATTTCCACCCTACAAATTTTGATTCAAAATGCACATCTGCTTTCACCCCTTATTTTATTTGTAATTAAAGTTTTAAAGATATGTAGCAGGTTTAATCAATACGAAAAATTACTTGAACTGTGTATTTGTTGATACATTCCCAAATACTCTCCAGTTTCAACTAATTAGCAAGAGTAATTTGGAAAGGGTGGGTATTGCTAAGCCTAGATTGTTTTCTAAATTGTACTTTCATAAGTAATTTTGTAGAGTACAAAATATGATTGGCGCTGTATTTCCACTGATAAGGAAATGGCAGTGGCAAAGGAACGATTTCGAAACTGAAATAACCTATTGTTCGAGACAAACTCATTACTATTATGATTATCAGTGGGAATACGGTGCCGGGTTATTCCATTTAACTTATACAATTGCATTTCCAGCTGTGAAAAAACAATCTGAGTCAATACCCACTACTTTCCTGCATTCACCCCAGCCAGACGACCTTCTTAATAACTTTAGAAGAGATTCACTCAAAAATGGTAAATATAAAAATGCATTTTATCATAAATTCGGAAAATTTTTATTTACCATGCATAGTTCGCGATGCTAGTAAACGGTTGTAAGTCGATTTAATATTCGCATTAGTAGTAATACTTTGCGTCTGTTAACGTATACTTAAAATTTCCAAAGGTAATGGAGTTTAAAAACTGATGGAAATTAGCCCCATTACAATCAAACTTTGCGATAAAATTTGTATTTAATTATCGTCTAATTTGTTTTTACACTTATTTATAATATGTACTGTGTATGTTGCTTATTATTAAATTCCTAGCGATAACGTAAGCTGAAAATAAACATTACTTGATCACTTAAGCTTAAGCAGCGCATGTTAACATGAAATTCGCGTTAACAACCACGTTTTCTTGATTAAAATCCAAATAATCAAACTAAACATAAAAAGTAGTTAATATTTATAATATTGTTCCCCAAGAGAATAAAAAGGGGTTTTTTGTTATTAAAAGGAAACTTTAAATATACGTTTTTAATAATTTTTGTCTACATGCTGATGTATAAAAATATTATTTGTTATCAATGTTTTTTTTTAAATGTGATGCCATGGAAAACTGTATAAAAACATATTCATGATTGTTTTTCAACCATTACATTTAACTATTACATTGAAAAAATGCCTCCTGAAGCTTTAGCTAAAATCAGTTAATTTTACCATTTGCATGATATACAGAAGAATTACATTAATGGTTAATTAATTTTTAAATTTTGTGTGACTATCAGTGAGTTAATAACGGTGCCAGTTTAAACCCTTCCTTCGCCAAAATGAATTTTTGTTTTGTGTGTATATTCATGGTTAATCTATTTCCTTGTTAATTTTTAATATCCTTTTGTAAGAACTGAAACAGCCGTTACCACAGATAATCATTGTTAGTGTTATTGCATGACGGTCTGGGTTAATTTTGTATTCGCAGTTTACACGCCATCTTGTCAAAACAATATTGATGTACTGCAATAATATTTTTAAAGTACAATATAGAGAAAAGAAAATAGTATATGCAAAATGTGAAGCAAAATCTTATTTTGAAAACCCTTACATAACCTCATAACAGATGCACAGAAATGATTTTTTATACGATTTCTTGAATAAAGAAAGAAGAAAATAATATATCCAACAGTTGAAGCAAAATCTTATTTTAAAATCTTGCATAACCTCATAACATATGCACAAAAATGGTTTCTTATATGATTTCTTGAAGAAAGAAAAAGAAAACAATATATCCAATATTTGAAGCAAAATCAATCTAAAAACCCTACATAACCTCATAACAGTTGCACAAACATGATTTTTATATGATTTCTTGAATAAAGAAAGAAGAAAACAATATATCCAATAGTTGAAGCAAAATCTTATTTTAAAATCTTACATAACCTCTTAACATATGCGCAAAAATGGTTTCTTATATGATTTCTTGAAGAAAGAAAAATGAAAACAATATATCCAATAGCTGAAGCAAAATCTTATTTTGAAAACCTTACATAACCTCAAAACAGTGCATAAAAATGATTTTTTACACGACTTTTTGAATAACAAAAAAACAATATATCCAATAGTTGAAGCACAATCTTATTTTAAAAATCTTACATAACCTCATAACAGTTGCACAAAAATGATTTTTCATATGATTTCTCGAATAAGAAAAAAGTAACAATACATCTAATAGTTGAAGCAAAATCTTATTTTAAAACCTTAAAAACCTCATAACAGTTGCACAAAACTCACTTTTTACTCAGTGTATATAAGGTTTGAATTAAATTTAAAAATATTCAATTAAATTACATCTTAAGCAGGCATACGTATATTACAACATTCTATTTCTAAATAATACGTGAAAATATAACAGTTTTACTGGAATTTCTTTCAGTTATAAGACCATATTTGCCGAATTTCACCTAAAATTCTTCATTTTGTTAAATATAATTGTATACAACTAACCAATTCGATTTAATTTACGTTACATTGCTCAGAATTACTTCATACTTACAAAATATATTATATATAAAAGTGCTATAACTTCAATTGGGTTTACGTATAGCATCTTTGCATTAATTACATTTTTCTCCGAGGAAGTCTATCGGGATTCGTATTTAAATACAGCTCTCTTTTAAAATGGGCTTTGGAAGCCGACAAGAAGAGTATTTCCAACAGAGCAATTCTTTATCTCAGTGCTTATATTTGTGCCTCCACCAAAAAGAGTTTGAGAAGTTTCTTTAAGATGCATTCTCTAGCGGAAAGCTTTTTAATTTCCAGTGAAAGATGTTGCAAGCTTTGTTGCAGTTTGACATGTATTTTGTCCAAATATGTGGCTTTGTTTTACACACGAAATTTCAAATAATAATTTCTCAGAGATGAAGATTAGTGTCTCAGTGATGGCTCATTATCAGAATACTTCCAACTTCAAAGCAGAGAAAATTTTAAATTATAATATTGTTCAAATTATTACCATATGGTAATATGAAATAATAATTATCACATTGTTAATTGCTCCTTGACTTACACGATTATCACCTACAACCTATTATAAAATTAAATTTTGTTATATCAAATACTTTTTATTTTTAATTGATCATATATTACGGTTGAAATTGCCAAATCTAATCCTATACGAGTATTGGATAAAATGCTATGTACGAAACAACGGTTGGAACTCAGTACTAGTTGATCACCAAATAGACCTTTAAATAAGCAAAATTTATTTAACGTCAACGACTTAGTCCAGGGACGAGCAACCGCGGCCCGGCTCACTTTTTCGAGCGGCCCGTCAAAGCTTAACTTTTTAACTTTTTAAATATATATTTCTATGTGTTAAATTAGAAAAAAGGCCATTAAATTACAAAAATATATGGATATATTTTAAAGCAGTTCCCATTTTATAACAATTGCACTTGGAGAAGACATTCACAAAAATCGTGCCTACGTACATAATCCGCTGGTTGCAAACCTTGAACGCGTTGAACGTGGTAAGGGTGTAGTCCCTGATCCCGCAAAATCCGCTAAACAGTAGAATGGGCCAGTTTGTAATGGAAGTCTTCTAGTGCTAACACTAGGACTTTCCTCCACTAATTCCAAGACATGCTGTTCTACATTAACAATCCTTTCTGCTCTTGGACGACCGCGATGATGGTTTTGTGGTTGATACGTGCCATAATCCCGTAAATGTTGACTGTTCTAGTAAATGTACGGCTGTTTGAAATGCGGCGCTGAGGATATCGCTCTAAGTACATTTGCCTTGCCCTTAGAGCGTTTCCTTGAGCTTCCCCGTAAATAAGAATAACATCAGTAAGTTCAATGTTTGTACAATTTTCCATTTTGGTAGCAACACTGCTTACCAGCTGCAACAACAGACTGAATAGAAATTACTGACCTACCTAATAGTATTGGTTTGTGGCAGGTGATGAGAAAGTTTTTTGCACTTCTGTTTTACTCTCCTTTGTATAACAAGTCTTTGAACTCAAATTTTTGTTGTTATCCTACGGTACTCAAACAATTTTGTGTCAAATTTTCAATTATTTTTTTCTCATATCTTAATGTGACCCTTAAGATGCCAAAGAAATGTTTTTTCTAGTTTGTATATATTGTAATCTACCATCAGATTTAATATTTATATCTATTTCTGATACACCCTGTATAGACCAATTGGTTGCAAAGAAGCAATGCCAAACTTCTCATTTAAATTTGTTTAAGATTTTTTCCCATAATAATTACTTTTTGATTTTTTTTAATACTATTTCTGTTATATGTTTTATTTGTGTTTCTTTTTATAGAGATGCTATTTTGTTCATTTTGTTAATAACGAGATAATTTGTTTATCATCTAGTGTTCATATTTTAATACGTTTCTTATATGCGGCCCGCACATTTTTAAATTTGTTGTTGGCCCGTTGTAAAGAAAGGTTGCTCATTCCTGACCGTATATTCTTAAAAATGTGCATTTCCATCAAAGTTTAAGGCTGTATTTAGTCAATTTTCATTTTAATAATATTTTGTTGATATGATTTTATTGTGTAAAACTTCAGAACTCTTATACTTTAACCGTTTCAACTATAATATACAAGATGTTTAGAAAAAGATCGAATTTACTCACGTACACTACTCATCAAACCAAACAAAAAAGTCTTAATCAACATATGCCCGCAAACCAACTGTTTCAGGGATAGATGCGATTCAGTTTTCAAATCAACATTGTGAAAATACAAACATTAAAGGCACTAATAGGTAAATAAATGTATTATTTGCCCAAATACAGAGGCCTAGTTAGTGAGTTAAAGTCAGGAGATCCAGATGGCCCCGCAATTAGATCCCTCGTCGTATTCATCCCTCTTTATCAGTTATAGGTATTCTCCGACGTTTATTTAAAAATGTGGAGGGGCCCCATCATCCATAAACTACAGATGAATTCAAACATTCGGTCTTCCGATAGTGAGAGTACAGTGTTATTCAAAAAGTCAAGATACAGTTCACCAGTCAAACGAGTTAGTAACAATAATGGTCCTATCAAACGGTCTTCCAAAATACCTAGCCAAACATTTAGCGAAAATCGATGCTGTTGTCTGATCTCAAACAGTGTGAGAATTGTCGTCTGCCGAAACATTATGCAGATTAATGATACTGTTATTCGTAAAAGTAGCTTTATCGGTAAATAAAATATTGGCAACAAAGTTTGGATTTTCTACACCTTTTCTTAGTGTCAATCTAAAAACACCATTTTTGTAGCATAATCAAACGCACTAAGGGCTGTACACGCTGGATATGGTACGGGATAAAATTGTGTTCAGTAAACAAATAATAGTAACTTAAATTTTGTGTTTCATGGCGAATAAATGCCTACTATTACAGTTTATTAATTAAAATACAAAATCGCTTCTATCTCCGAAACAGTTGGTTTGCGGACATATACTAATTAAATTTTTTTAATTTAGTTTGATCAGTACTATAGGCGGGTAAATTATTTATGAGATGATATGATATGAATGTTATCAAGTGAGTTTTGCGACATAATTTTATCAAAAAAAAGGGTCTATGGGTAAACAGTTTGACAACCATCGCTGTACACAATACTTTCTTGTTTGCGGCGAGGTTAAATAATAATTATGAAAACACGAATATATTCATTTATATTATGAAAAGTTTACTGATAAGTAACTGCTAAGCTTCAGAAGGCATACCCAAGTACGGTTTAAGAGGAAAAAAACGGTTCCATAGCCAAAAGACAAAATAAATATCTCTAGATAATATTTAATAGACAATATTAAAACGATAAGTTTCAAAAAATTGCAGATGCATTAACTTCGATGTTAGTGTTCGGCAATAAATCATTATATTTGAACTGGGAAATAGGAATTCTTTCTTTTGTAATACAGAGACGCTGCCAAAATATCATGTATAACATCTGTTTCCAGTTCTATATTTCTTTGGAAACCTTACATATTTCATCAAAATTGTTGAGTACTGAAAGTTTTCAAAAACTCAAAAGTTCGAATTTCGCCAATAAAAAAAACGTGTAGCGTTTGTAGTGTTCTTCGGGCATGCCAAAAATTGAAAAAAAGTGACATAACCATTAGCAAAGTATTTTTCAAAATATCAGACATTTTGGAAACAAGCTAGTTTTATGGTTGTTTCATACTCATAATTTTTGTACTAGACTATATTTATTTTATTTTATTTATTTTAAGAATTATACTATTTCTATGTTGTGCGAATGCTTATTAAATAACCAAAGTAACGGGGTATTAACCTTAAATTTTTGTAAATCTTTGCAGGACCTCAGAAACGCGCTTTTTTAATAGACAACAAATTATTTTAAATACCTTTGTGGAATTTAAAACGGCTTAAAATTCAGTAAAAACTTATTGGGGCCATTTTAGCAGGCTATTTTTTTAATGTTTGTTGTTTCTTGTATTGTCGTTTCTCAGACATTTTTGTGCTCAATGTGTGTTTTGGGCTAATGCTTAAAGACCTTTAGATAACTGTATGATCATTTGAGGTAATGGTTTTTGTAGAAATGGACAGGGAGTTGGAATTTTCAAAAAAACAATCTTATTTTCATAGTTACAGAAAACGGAAAAATTAATCTATTTGTATTAAAGCAAAAAAATGTAACCAAAAACATATCCAACTATCGAATGACGTTTTTTCTTCTTCTTGTTTTACCGTTGAATTTGTTTTTAAGTTCTCTGATTTTGATTTTCATCAACTAACTGTTTGAGAAATACCACACACATTTCCTTAAGTTGTGGACATATATTTTTCAAGAACGACTTGCTTTGTTCCTGTAGAGGTCTTAAGCGAATATTTCCGTAATACCACAACATCCCAAAATAGTTTTTCTTTGAAATCAGTACTTTCCATATTACACCTACATTATGGGAAGGTAAAATATATGGAAAATTGAAAATTAATTTAATTTTTCCCCGCTGTCGGGCACAAGCCATAGCAAAAATCAAATAGGACTAATAAGTAACTTCAAGGTGTTATATATCGAATATATCGTATAAAACCCGTATTTAAGTCTTTTGATTAACAACATCGATCTACTGGCTTTACGTTTAAGATTGGGGTCATACGAACTTGAATATTAGCTTGCGAAAAGGTTATACCATATGGTTATGATTTTAATGAGAATAAAACAACATGGTTTATTAATAGTTCACGGATTGCATTAATTCTGTTTTAACAACCTAATTGATTCATTTTTACCAAAGCTTAATATGCCAACTTATAGGGGTTTAGTTTTGAAAATGTTATGTAATAATTATCTACATCACTATCGAAGTGATCAAATAAGTCATCCTCCACCCAAA
Organism: Limonius californicus; assembly: GCA_014611495.1. Lineage (NCBI taxonomy): Eukaryota > Metazoa > Arthropoda > Insecta > Coleoptera > Elateridae > Limonius > Limonius californicus. The sequence continues at coordinate 27,047 of JABXWE010003251.1, read as the reverse complement.
AAAGTCTGAAAATTATGAAAATTCTGTATGGCAATCACTAATTTCAATCTGTCAGGTATATTTTTAAAAAACTAAGTATTATTATTATAGTCAGATTTGATTTTAAGTTGATTTTCGTTGCTTTCTAGTTATTATAACTGTTTTCCTTAATACAACATTTTCAATATTTGTAAAACAATTCTAGTACTATTCTATATTGAAATATAATATATATTTTCTATTATACTATAATATAAAGCCTTTATTTGTAAATAAAATTTACTTTACCCATGTAACAAATTGTCCTCCTTTTACTTAGCGGATAGTTAACGTAACAGATTTCACTCTTCAGGGCGGAACAGGTGTAAGGCAATAGCCTTTGGCGGTAAACTTATAGGGCGTCAAACATGCCAACAATGATATATTAGAAAAATGAAAGAAAGACTTTGTCTTTGACTTGTTCTGTAGGAATAATCTCTATAAGGGTTGACGGTGACGGTAACGATGTCTGTTTGGTTTTAATTACATATTTAGCAATTAAGTGTGCTAATATATTATGTAAGGTAGATAAAAATCAAAATGTGTTAGAATGTGGGAATAGCTTTCATAGAAATTAAGGTAAACGTGAAGCGTTTTCCTTAAGCTTCAGTTATGATTTCCTTCGGCGAAGGTGAAAATACTACGATAGTACTAACAGTAACAGTTCTAATCATTCATTCTCTTATAATAAACAGTAACAATTTGTGTTATAAAGTACAATAATAATAATTTATACTTATCATAAATGTCAGGTTCTGTAATAAAATATATTATTTATTTATTATTTAGTTGGCTGCCATTACCATACTAATCTCAGAACTCTAATTGAACGAGGAAATATTCGGCGAGGTGGGAGTAACCAAGATCATTTATACTTTTTCATTATGTTAAACAGGAAACGCGAATCCACATTAATTTTTGTAGTTAGGGAAATTTGGGCTTGTGTTGCCGAATTTAAACTGCGAAACAGCTAGTTCGTTTTTCATAAAATTTAAAGAATAGATATTTGTTAAAAGTTTATCAAGATAATAAGCTGTTGCAACCATCTAGAACTGGAAGTAACAGTTGGACATATTTTTTGCCGCCTTTTATTCGCAACAGCTAATCTGAAATTCTGAAGAACAAATATATTTTTTCCGGTTATACCAGCACTGCTACGCACTTCATGTGAGCATATTCCCAATAGCTTTGCACTTAAAATTACTTCCAGAAAGAGCTCGAAGATCTACCATCTTTTTTATTCATTAGAGAAGCTTATCTCAGCGACCTTTCATGATTTTTCGAAAATTATATATTTAGTCGCCTTTTACGTGATTGTTCTACGCAAAGTCTACATCATTGTAAAGCTATTTTACATTCAGAATACGGAATAAAAAATACAGTAATCCGTTTAGAACTGAAAAGTTGATATTACTTCCGGTAATACCAGAAGTGCTACGCACTTCCTGTGATGATATTCATATCCGCCATAGCATTACACGTAACACTGTTTCGATAGAGAACTCGAAGATCTATACTAGTCTTTCATATTCATTGTATATCTCAATACTCAAAAATTAAAAATTTAGTGATTGCTCTTCGGTAAGAGCATATAATTTATACATCATTGTAAAGTTATTTCTATGTACATTCAGAATACGGAATAAAAAATACAGTAATCCGTTTAGAACTGAAAAGTTGATATTACTTCCGGTAATACCAGAAGTGCTACGCACTTCCTATGATGATATTCATATCCGCCATAGCATTACACGTAACAATGTTTCGATAGAGAACTCGAAGATCTATACTAGTCTTTCATATTCATTGTATATCTCAATACTCAAAAATTAAAAATTTAGTGATTGCTCTTCGGTAAGAGCATATAATTTATACATCATTGTAAAGTTATTACAATTTAAAACTCAAAACTTCATATCACTTCCGGTTATATCCATGCCACACACGCACTGTGAACATATTCATATCCGACATAGTCTTGCACGTAAAAATGGTCCGATAGAGGACTTGAAGATCTATAAAAGTCTTTGATCTTCATTGGCAAATCATTTATAAATTTCGAAAATTAAAAATGCAGTGACCTTTTGTGTGATTGCTCTTCGGTAAGACCATGCCAATTATACATCATTGTAAAGCTATTTCCATGTACATTTAAAATACTGAATAAAATATACCTATAGCAATCCACTTAAAACTCAAAACTTGATATCACTTCCGGTCATACCAGAAGTGCCACACATGCACTGTGAGCATATTCATCTCCGGCATAGCCTTGCACGTAACATTACTTCCATAAAAGACTTAAGAATTTGCAAAAGTATTGTATGTTTATTGGCGAAGCTTATCTGTACGAACTTTCAGAAATTTAGTAAAATTATAAGTTTAGTAGCCTTTTACGTGATTGTTCTTCAGTAAAATTACACAAACTATGCATCATTGTATAACTATTTCTATATACATTTAAAATATGTAATAAAAGATACAGTTACCCGTTTAAAACTCGGAAGTTGATAACACTTCCGATATTTTTTATTACATATTCTAAATATACATAGTCAACTGTAAAACGATGTATAGCTTGCATACTCTTACAGAAGTGCCATCACGTCAAAAGCCACTAAACTTATAATTTTCGAAAATTCGTGTAAGGTCGTAAAGGCAAGCTTTACCAATAAATTTGAAAGACTATTAAAGCAATGTTACCTGCAAGGCTATTCCGGGTAATGAATATACTCACATAGAGCGCGTGGCACTTTTGGTATAACCGGAAGTGATGTCAACTTCTGAGTTCTAAATCAATTACTGTGTTCTTTATTCCGTATTTGAAATATAGATATAAATAGCTTTTCAACAAAATATAACTCGCATGTTCATACTGAAGAACAATTATGTAGAAGGTCACCAAATTTATAATTTTCGAAAATTCCTGAAAGGTCTTTATCGAAGTAATGTATCATGCAAAGTTATGTCAGATATGAATATGCTCACAATGAGTGTGTGGCACTTATGGTATAACAGGAAGTGATATCAAGTTTTGAGTTTTAAATGGATTGCTGTATATTTTATTCAGGTATTTGAAATATACATAAAAATAGCTTTACAGTGATGTATAACTTGCATGCTCTTCCCGAAGAGCAATCACACAAAAAAATCAATAAATTTAAAATTTTTAAAATTTATAAAAGATTTTCCAATGAATATCAAATACTTTTATAGATCTTCGAATCCTCCATCGAAGCACTGTTACGTGCAAGGCTACGCCGGAAGTTGATATGACTTCCGGTTACAGTAGAAGTGTCACGCAGTTACTATGAGCATATCATGTCTGGCATAATCTTGCACGTAACATCACATCGATAAAGTACTCTACATAGGAAAATCTACAAAAATGTTTTATATGTATTGGCGAAGCTTGTTCCTACGACCTCTTAGGAATTTTAGAAAACTATAAGTTATTGACATTTTACATGATTGTACGTTAGTAAAAGTCTGCAAGTTATACTGTAAAGCTGTTTCTATGTACAGTTAGCATTCGGAAAATACAGCAAACTATTTAAAACTCAGAAGTTGATATCACTTCCGATTATAACAGAATGCGTTAAGCTCACTGTAAGCACATTCATATCCGGCATATCCTTGCACGTAATATTACCTCGATAATGGGCTCGAATATCTACAAAAGCTTTTTATATTCATTCATTAAGCTTGTCTGTGCTACCTTTTATGAATTTGTGAAAATTTTAACTTTAACGACCTTCTAACTGATTGTTCCGTAGTAAAAATAGTAGGCAAGTTATACATCGTTATAAAGATATTTCTATGTATATGCAGAATAGAAAGTAAAAATTACAGCAACCAATTTAAATCCCAGAAGTTGACATCACTTCCAGTTACACCAGAAACGTATTTATATCCGTCATTACTTTGCACCTAACTCAAAAAATGTTCATAATCTTGGATTCTACTTTAGTCGTCCATTATTAATTGTTGAGTGCCTTAAATATGGTCTCCATGAAATTACTTTTACAAACTTTCTATGGAACTAAATACTTTCAAGGTAGATTTAAAACCGGCGCAAATAGTTGCGAATTCAGCAAACGGTCATAAACTTCATGATTATCTGAAGTGCACCGGTAAAACCTTTCGCGGCTTTATCTTAAGCCCATAAGTATCGATACATGTAAACCACCCAACCCAAACAAATTCCAAAAACATGCTCTATATTTTAATTTGGGTAACATTCTTTTTAGATAAAGTTTACTTGGTGGTAAATAATTACCCAGCCACACAAGGCAAAAATTTAAATTTTGTTCAATGTGTGCGAGACTGTTATGAGCAGGAAATTAATACATAATAATTACTTTGTAGAGGTTTATTATATCCGGGATCTTTCTGTACCCGAGCTCGTCTTAAGCATCTTGAACAGCATTTCAAAATCCCCCTTATGTTTATTCATCAACAAATCAAATAAATTACAGAGGACTCATTTAAACTAGTGTTTCCTCCTTTCAGGAATGCATAGAAAGTCTCTGGAAGCAGCCCAACACCTCAAAGACCAAGAGAATTGCAACAGTAACAGCAGCGACCATGAGGAAACGACCTCAATGCGAACGGAAGCGAGCGATACTAGCGTCTCTTCCGGTCAGCAGGGGCAGCCGCAGGCCTCCCACAACCCTTCCAGCAACCCCACGTCCTCCGAGAAGGAGTCTCACCACGGCCAGTCCTACCCCGACGACCCAGAGGTCTTTAGAAATAACTCTATAGCCTGTTTGCGGGCGAAAGCACAGGAACATAGCGCTAAAATCATGAACAGTCACGGTGCAATGTTACAAGTAAGGTCACTTTCTAGTTTGGCAAGCGGACAACAAAGTTGTGACGCTAATGCTAATAACTTACATCATCAAGAGGTTGTGAATTCGGATACCAGTTCTACAAGCATTTTCTGACACAACAACGCGGACAACTGATAGAGCTTTATTAATTTATAAGATTTGTTTTGGTTTTTCACGTTGAGCCTATTTTATTGTTTTTTTTACACTCAGTCGTTTTTAGTTCCTATGTAAACGCACGATCTTTTTCAAGCTTTACTGTTGACGGTTTCGTGCAGAGTGAAGCGTGGCTCATCATCAGTATTTCAGGTACTTACATTTCATAGATTTAGAATTTCAATTTAGCTGTATGTTTACACTTTTACAAGGTACAAAATTATGTAATGTATGTTGTTATCAATTAAAAATAGAGCAGGGTTAATAAAGAAGAAGGTACTTACCATTGCCTAGCCATTTCAGCTTGTTCTTTATATTCTGTTTCCTAAAAACAAAATTAATTTCAGATGTAGCAGCAGGAGTAATTCCTTAAATCTACTAACTAAAGTTAAACATTTATTAATCCTTTACATCGATATATCAAATAAGTTTAAATAACAGCGGCTTATGTAGAAGTACTTATAATTTGCTAGTTTAAAGGAGATAACGAGAAAAGACTATTCGTTGTCTAAAACTTTCAATTCTGATGCAATCCAACCGAATAATACACCAGAGAAGGCTAGCTTTACCTCCCCCTAAAATGATTTTCAGTGAATACCTAAAAGAAAGGACTTACACTCTATCAGTCCAAAATAGTTTTTATTTCAGATTTCCTTTCTGTAAACGCCACAAGTATATGAATAGTATACCTTCCTTTTTTGTAGAAGTAAGTCTTTTATTTTGAAATATAAAAAACGAATCTACACAAACCAAAAATGAACAGTTGGAAAGTAATTATAAATTCAGAACCTACCGTAACTATAAATACCGACCTGTACCGTGACGTAATTTCATACAATTTCCAACAAGACAATGTTTCGTATTATCTACTTTCATGTATTGCGGATTAATATATATAACGCAAGCCCAATTTTAAGTTGTAAAAAGTCATTTATGTATTAATATCTACTGAACCTACTTTTCTTGGATGTTAAGCAAAAAACAATACATACGTATACGTTTTCTGATAAACAAGCTGGATATTTATAGTAAGCAAACAATAATTATTTGATATGCAAAGATTAATACAGTATCCAAGGTCGTATATTTCGAAGTCCATAAGCAGCAACTTTTAAAGAGAATAAATTTTAATGCCATGCATAAAGTATTTTATTACGACTTGATGCTATTCACCAATTTGGCTTTATATAACTTTACAGTTAAAACGTATTATTTAATAGTGTTCCTAAACAGTTAAGCTAGGAAGTGGTAGAAAACGTATACAGTGTTTCAATCATAAATAACAATTTTTCTTAAAGAAATTTAAATTTTCTTAGAAAGACCAATAGCTAATGGATTCTTACATTTATTTTCCCCGAGAAAAAGTAGCTAAAAAATATACGGAAAACTTATTTTTCCTTTGATATCAGTACGTACTGTACGACAACTACTATTAGTAAAAAGACAAGGGTTTCCAGTAATTGGGGTAAATTATTGGCAGCATTTTTTCTACTACTCCTTGTACTTATAACCAAATTTTGAAAAATGGTCACTTTTGAAAATAAAGTATTTTCATTGGATATTTATTTATACAGCCAACAACTTACATCAAATTGGAATTAGCTGTACACTAGATTTTTTTATGTATATCCATGTGACATCAATTATTATACGGTTCTAATTACATGTACAAGGCAATCATATACGCAGGCATGTTACAAATGTAATTAAAAAAGTGTACATTAAATAATATAATTCAATTTGTGTGCAATGTATTAGAATCAGAATTTAAACTCAATAATAGTAACAAATTTTAATTTAGAATTCTGGATTTTTGAATTTCTGGGAATTTTTGGTACGATATTTTTCCATATTTTTTATTCTTAGAGGAAATATTCTCCTATATATTTTTATTTGTGCAGTTTCCATCTGAAATCATTGTCTGTTAAAGCATTTGTCTATTACGATTATTGTTATTATAATAAATAACCGTAATTAATATATTGGCGATTGTACTAGTTAAATTTTAAATAATTCCGGTTCTTATTCAATATATTTCTTTATAATACAATTGTACGTATGGAAATTATTTGGAAAACACTACAAAAAAATTATACAGTGACCTGTACAATCTGATTATGCGTAACTGAAAACCTAACCTACGTTACCAAAAAATATATCTAAGTTATCCCTCCATAAAAGTGGTTGATGCAACCTAACGTACAGGTATCACAACAACTGCTATTATTGATTTTTTTATAGTATGGAAATGAATAATAGTTGCTGGCTGTCAAGTTGATCTCTTATGTTCTAAATAACAGTTTTATTAATATTAATTTTATTAGTATTTAACAAGAAAAGCACCTATTGGTTCAACCGTGCTATAGTAAAAATTAACACATGAAAAACGTCAAACGGCCATGGATGCACAGCTCCTCTTCCAATGCAATTTGCTCTAAATACATCATTTAAGTAATTTCTAGCAATGCAACTGTATTGAGCAGGACAACAGTCATGTTCCTACCAAAGGTTTTGTAGCATATTCAGTTCTAGATGTTTCAACAACTCGGGAAAAATATTTTGTAGGTAACCCAAACAACATCGCCCAGTTAAATTTTTATGAACAAAGTGTGGTCCAATAATATGGTTATATATTATGCGACACAAAACATTTACAGAACTCTTTGAAAATGGCACGTGTCCAGTGTGGATTCTATTGTGCGAGTTTTTACTGTTTACTTCACCGTTGTTTGCGAATTATACGTCAGTGCTAAACAACATAGAATCTAAAAAAGATGGATCCAATAGAAATTGATTCCAGAATTACAATATTCTCTGAGGGTCACTTTCATGCAGTTCGTACACCAAACTAACGTGATAGAATGAAATGCATTTGCTTACAAAATTCTTCTTACTGATGTTCTACTAACACTCACATTTTCTCTTGGACTTACATGGGGATTCTCATTCACTGCCTCTAACCGTGCTAGTTCCTTTGTCATGTTTGTAGTCATTCTGGGCCTACATTTTCTTGAATTAACACATTTATCTTCGTTTTTTAAAGAAGTTTCAAGACATCTAAACATATTTTCAGACGGTGGCCTTCTAGTTGGATACCGTCCGATATATAAATTGCGGGCTGCAACCGCATTTCCGTGGCATTCAGCAAAAGTAACAATAAATCTGTTTTATCGTTATTTAAGAACATTTAATTAAAATTTAATTAATTCGATAGCTAGCCTTAGCGTTGTCAAAAGTAGACAACAACTATATGTAAGCTGGGTTGCGTTTTAAAGGGGGATAACTTAGCTAGCCCACCCTGTACGCTATACTATCAAAACGATTGTAATGTTTTTGGAACTTAAAGAAATCTAATTATCTAATTATTTTCCATCTTTAAAACACAATTCTAGGAAACAAACTGTATTTTCTTTTTTCTATTTTTAACATATCTACCTCCCAAATACTTGACGTACAGAAACTTAACAAGGTGGCTGTAACATTCAACTACATACAAATTATATTGTAGGCATTCATTTTATTCTTTTAAAGGCCATGGTGGTAAGTTTTTTATGGCACTGTATATTGGGAAATTGAAATGCCAGGCCTCAGTTCACAAAATCGGAAGTAACTCTTAATTGGCGATTTCGTATGTCTACATCTTAAACAGGGTTTTTGTATTGTTATATAATCTGTCTAATTCACATTTAATTTATAGTTTTGTACTTTATAGAGTGACGGCGCATAAGCTTAACAGTACGTTATTAAGGACAGGACAAAATAACAACAAAGTTTTTTCAGATCAATTCTTTAGGATAATAAAGGATAAATAAGAAATCTAGTTGTACTGGAGTGAAGTACGTTATTTGTAAGTACAGGAATCATAAGAAGCTTCAAATTTAGTTAAAAACTTTGCTATCAAATGGCAATTTTAAAATGTATTGTATTAAAAGAGTATTTATATGAATACCAATTGATATTTAATGTCGATACTGATACAATTCTTTTCGCATTTAGCAGTAGGCTTTATAGAAATTATGCAGGCCAATAAAATATATTGACAATTCATATTCGTCTTTCTTATCTTGCAGAATTAACCAAGAATTTCTTCCATTTCTTATACTCCTTAAATATTCCTTAACAGAGCATTGTTGAGTTTGAATTGTTTGACCACTCTGTAAGTAAACTTAAATGTTTCTGTATAGAATTAATGAGATAACCTACAAGGACACTCCGCGAGCTTACTAAAAGATGTAAGAATACAATTTAGTGTTAATTATAACAGAAAATTGCAAATCAATCGAAAAACCAGGGATCTGGTTTTTCTAAAAAACACATTCAGTTTTATATATCTTTCTGTCAATATCGTAGCAGTAATCACTAAGTTGTTATTTACAAGAAATATGACATTAAGCCGTTCCTATCAGCTTGTTACCTTAACATTTTCCGTTTAATTAAAATGTGTGGAAGTCGCGATTTATAATTGCAAACATTTACTTTAAACATTAACTTGAAGATGTCGCATTTGATTTTAAAAAGTTGCTTTTGATTTCAGATAGGTATTGGCCTCAATTTACAGTTGTTTTAGTGAACGTTTTGCAGAGCGAATGCTCTCGTATTAGCAACTTTATAAAAGTGAAGTATCAGGGTGACTAATACCTTCTGGTAGATAATTATGTGCATTTGCCATTTACTAAATGTACCTTATTACGTAGGTATAGGCTTTAACTTTATTACAGGATATGTTGGTATCTTAAAACCTGCTCGAAAACTCCCTTCGAAATTCAAAAACAAATACATAAATAAATTTCGATTATATCATCCAGTGAATGTTTTTAGCTACACTTTCTTCTGTATTTTTTAAGCGAGCTTGACGTTACTTAATCTGAGAGTATGAATTCAGAATTCTACATAAATTTGCTCCATACGTACTTATTTTTATAACACCCAGTACCTGTTTACTTATGAAAACAACATTGTGGAGGCACCGCACTGAAGTACACCACAATATTCTCAAAACCGGCATTAAACGGATCATGTTTTCAATCTGTATGTTCTGCACTGCGTTCAGGAAACCTAGGTTTTGGTAAGAAAATGACTAACAATCCCGCATAACCAATTTAAAACCAAAAGGTGGAACAGAATACGAATCATATTAAACAGAATAATAGTTAAGATTAATTATACGCTACTAAATACAATAATTAACCTGCTAACCTAAACTAAGCGAATTTAGTTTTCTTATCGAATTTGCTTTGCAAATTTTCCACTGTTGTTAAGTTGGCTTGTCATACTTTTATTTTGAACAAGGTCGTTACCCTTAGGATGCGCCAAACATTTCAAATGAATTTGCTTGTTTAGCACTTATTTAAGCAAAAATGGTTCCCTCCTAAAACTAGATGTAAAAGAAATTAGATAAGTTAATCATTGACGTATCTTCATTATCATATTTTTTGTCAAGTTGTTCTACAAATTACAATTATTAAAAATACGTAACCTAAACCACATTTACGTAAACAAAAATGTTGTACTTTCCTGGATTGGAAGAATACAATTGCGCTGATGAATATGATTCTGTTGGTTTTTGCTTAAATATAATTCCAAATCTTTTGTCAAATCTTGTTTCTGGTAGACATTAAACAGAATAAAACCATAATCTGAAGCAGAATACATGGTACATCTACATGCCGAATGAAAATTACATCTCTGTTGGAACACCGTCTTGCTATAATAGTTTTTTCTATTGTATGTATAGTTTTTCGTGCAAAATTGTATGAAAATATATTATGACCACTTTTAATAGGTTAACTAAAACACGAAATCAATTTATCCCTTAAACGCCTTAGCATAAATATTTAAATAAAATTAAAATCCTGTACAACAATTATTGTAAAGAAAGACAGCAAACAAAAGTAACTTCAAAGCAATTTTGATTAATAATGAGCTGAAATGACAAATAGGCAATGGAAATAAATCTCGGCTGAAATAAACATTAAACCACATTTTATTTATAACATTACCAAGGCTTTTTACACAATTCGTAGGTATCTACACAAAATGCAAAAGCATCGAAATAAAAATACAACGCGTAATCGGTGAATCATAAGCACAATTAGCTATGACGAATCCTGCTAACGTTTTTTATGTACAGCAAGCATCTACTAAGATAATTTTGTCGTGCAATATTCAGTCATGCAAAAGACACCTCTCATATCTTATTTTTAAGTTTTGCAGAGGAAAAATTACAAAATGGCAAACTGCAAAAGTAAACGTTAAATTAGACCAAAGTCAACGACTTCAATTTGGTTTAAGTGCGAGCTGTCTTTTTCGTGACGAGTTTACACCAATTATTTTGTAATTACATGTATAATACTGCCAGGTAGAGACATTTCAATGAAGATTAGGCGTATATGCTCGAAAAACTATGTAGGAATCAAAAAAGGAGTTTTATGTAACATAACAACCAGCAGCACCTCCGTTACATAAAACCCAAAATAGCTTTGATTGCAAAGCGTCCCAAGTTCATCTCAATGAGCACGAAAATAGTTACAACGAAGTGAAAAAATTACACATCAAATTCACCTACAATTTGAGCTCAATTTAAATAAATTTCAAATAACCTGTCGACACTTAAGAAATGTAAAATTATTTTTATGTTTTGTGTAATTTATTAAAACGGACAGCTAACCTTGCTTAATGAACGTCATACACTATACAGATTCTGGAGTGCTTTTTCTTCGCACGCATACGGGTTTGGTTTTTCCGCGAAAAAGAGATAAGCTCGCATGGTGCAAGTGATAAGATCATATCCAGCTTAATAAGAACAAACTTATAGTTAGCCATAGAAAGGAAATACTGTTCACTATCTTTTGCTGCAGCTCTTTTCATGCAAGTAGTTCGTGGAACTGTTATTTGTTCTTTGTTGTAGAAAACTCAACAAATTTTGTAACCACTAAGGAATTTACAAGTAGCCCAGATGTCGGTAAGACTTTGTCGAAGACTAAAATGGGGAATAAATCTAATTACTGGGATTGATTAGACAATGTTTAAACTAACATTAAACAAAAAGAAACTGTAAAATTGCTTGAAATTAAAAAAAATATATTTTTTTGTAAAACACCTCGTAGGTTGTACCTTGTACCACATGTGATACACAATGAAACAACATAATAGATACAGTGAAACGTGTTTTTATTAAATTAACTGAATGAATAACCCTGACTATAATAAAAAGGATAATTTAGATATTTGGGTGTAGTCGTTTTGGTGCCGCCGTTTTGTGTTGTCATTTAGGCAGTGCCGTTTTGGCGGTGCCGTTTTGGCGGTGCCGTTTTGGCGGTACCGTTTTGGCGGTACCGTTTTGGCGGTGCCATTTTGGCGGTGCAGTTTTGGCGGTGCCGTTTTGGCGGTGACGTTTTGGCGTGACGTTTTGGCGGTGCCGTTTTGGTGCTGTCGTTCAATCATTTCATTATTATTACAAACTTTTATTTAGTTTCACACATTTATTTGTGTCAAATCCTCGGTTGGGAACCAACCCCAAGATACTCATATAAGGTGATACTTTTGTAGAAAATATTGTTATAGATTATGGTCATCGAATTGAAATCGAATACCTTCATGGCATAGCTGAAACATTTTTAATGGCACTCAAAACTTTTATAACTATTTGAAAGTACTTCATCACAAGACTTTATATTTTTATATGGGTATATTTTTATTGCAATAGAATGTATTCATTTTCGAATATAGTTTTATTTCATTGGAACTATCGAATAAACCATATTTGAAGAATTGTAAACTAACTTCATTTTACACTATCTTCTAACTATTTTTAAAATATGTTTTGATTAAAAATGTATTATATGCGGGTTGGTTCTCAACCGGGAATTATCCTGGCGTCCTAGCACCAAAACGGCGGCGCCAAAACGACGACACCCAAATGTCACATACCGAGAAATGGCAATTCCTAATCTTCATTTTCATCTAAGCCTGAAAGGACCTTTCTTACATAATGAATACCCTTGGTAAATTGCACAAGCATGAAATCACGTTTGTTTGCTTCATTGTTAGAATCAAACTCCTCTATTTTGGATAACTCACTTGAAGTACTTTAATTGTACTGTACGTCATCTTCAGCATCTGTTAAATCGATATTATCCACAGTTGATCTCTTCACTATTTTAAATTCTCATGGAAGTTCCTGTGTAAGTTGAGCTTTTGGTTTCTTAACGTTTGTGCTTATAATTGTTCATTTAAAGCAACGCATCTTTTTCCGGAGTAGCGAAGATAATGCAAATAGTTATTTTATTTTATTAATTGCTGTTTTTGTATTAATATAAGTAAACTTTAATGTGGTATATAATGGAACGTGATATTGTTCCACTGCGTACCACGTGATATCTTCTTATTATTGGATGTATATGATCATTAAATAATGAAAACTTGGGTAATGCGCAATGTCGCATTAAAATATGACAAATCAGATAATATAAAAAGATTTTGTGTTAAAATCCAGGCAACTAGAATAAGAAACGAAAACAAATTTATCAAAATTTTACTTCTTATCTTCATAAACCGAACTTGTGCTCTAATAACCCCATAATACGCAGCATACCGTTAAGTTTTATACCACGTTAAGGGTTTATACAGCCAACATTGAAAACACATAATGTTCCACATTTGGCCAAAGATATAATATAGAATATTTCGCATGTTCCACTATGAACTGCGTTCCACACCTATTTAGTTTATTTAACAAAATCAAATTTCAATTCAAAATTGTATAAAATAGTTTGAAAACCAATTGATATTCACTTAGAAATACGTGAACGAAAACGAAAATCCAAGATAAATTAGAGCAGACCGTAATAGACACCTTGAAGTTGGCATTAGCGATTGTCAACTTGCTACTAATTAAAGCTTGACAGCTGTCATTGTCAACTGTCAACTATCTTTGGTTCTGGTTAAAATTATTGATATCCTCCGTTTGCTGTTATTTTGATTTTTTGTTAAATTTTTTCCCAAACTCATCAAACTGTCCATAATCTTCATACAATTATCACTAATAATTTATGTGCAATACTTCTTCGCGTTTCTAGTGGCAATTTTAAAGTAACAATAAGCCTCTTCCAATCACATTTTCGATTGTGCAGTATCTGTTGAAAACGAGATCCATTAAATATTCAATTTTTTGTTCCATTCAAGAATGAAAATGAATATTACATAAAGAAGTGCTTTCATTAAACCACAGCTGTCGCTGCCTTAAAATAACCTGCAGTTACATACTTGCTTTACAGACAAACGTTAAAAACTGTACTGCGGTTTTATGATAATAAATTCGCGTTAATTACAAATGGGTTTTAAATATTGTCTGACATTTTAATAACTGAAACACTTTTCCGTAGATAATAGAACGAATATAAATACGACCTTCTAAAAGAAGTGCTGAAAAATTAAGGATTTTCTTTAGTTATACTTTTTAAGCTGGATCTAATTTTCTCGCTGCTATTACGGAAGGAACAATAATTGCCATGCAATATTTTCTAGACGCGTATTATTACAACGAAAATTAAAAATGTTTCTATCAAGAATGCAATTATTTTATGGTATATTTTTGATAATTTTGTACATATGAGAAGCTTGAGTCCTTTTTGATAACTACCCAGTTGTGACTTTTGCATGAAAACTGTGCATTTACATGTAATTTATACAATTTGTATTGTTGTGTATATTTTTTTTTAATTGAAATGTAAATTTTTTAAAGAGGTAGAATGGTAGCACTAAAATGTACTTAATATATGTGTGTTGCAGTAAGGACGAAAATATTGTGTATAAATTTAAAGATATGACTCTGAATCGAAAAAAGGGGGCTTAAATTTTGCTTGACAATGAAATTTACCCCAAAATAACCTGTCGAGCTGTGTGAAATGACCACTGAAGTATTTTCTTTTGACATATTACAGTATAAACGTTTCATTATAAATAATTGATACTGAACCAATTTAAGTGTAAACCTTCATTTGACGTAGCTCGATATGAGTTATTTCAGTGACTGTTCGAGGTGCTTATGCATATTTAATAAGTATGACAAGTACGAACAAAGTTACTTATTACGATATTATTAAAGTGCAAATGTATAATTCCCATGTACCTAATATTAGCGTAGAAAAGTCTGTAGATATGCCGTACTTATGAAAAAATGTATAATTTAACAAAATGCAATGT
Organism: Limonius californicus; assembly: GCA_014611495.1. Taxonomy (NCBI): domain Eukaryota; kingdom Metazoa; phylum Arthropoda; class Insecta; order Coleoptera; family Elateridae; genus Limonius; species Limonius californicus. Next base: position 11,841 of record JABXWE010003251.1, on the reverse strand, counting down.
TTTTGATTACTATTAAGTATAAAACTTATACGTGTATCGTTCACAATGTCTATAAATAAAATATGTAAATCATTTATAAATATTTCATTATTGTGGAACTTTCCTCCTGATTTTCCATTTTTAGATTTAATTAATTGTTTATCTATAATGCAAAGCATTTTTTCAATTAACTTGTTAAAGTAATAATTGCATGCCTCTGGAAAGAGAATAGATAATTTAGTTCGTCTAATTATTAAACGCTGATGAATTGCGACAACTTCAAGAAAAATTATATTTTATCTGCCGAGTTTATCGCTTGTCCTCCAAAACGTATTTATCTAGGTTCTAAGGGCGATAAGCTGTAAAGTTAGCAATTGAAACGCAATACTATTTATCGCATTTCCTGCCTTTACAGTAAAAAACATAAAAATCCTTCATTGTATTCTGTAAAAATGTAAAGTAGTTTTCTTACTGGTAAAAATTTGTATTGTACAACAGAATTTCCAGCTAATCATTCATGCAAAAAGTTAACGAGTAGTTTCAACTAGTTCAAAACTGGCCCGATTAATGTATTAATTATCTGTATAATACTACATGGTTACTAGGAATGAATGAATACTGGGAAAATACACATCTGTCTGCGTGTAATTTTATTGGTTGTGTCCTTTGTTTTACACTATATTCATATATAACCCTCCTTCTTTAGGAAATTACAATCCTAACCTCTATTCAAAATATAAATCTTTAACAACTGTCCACGGTTGCCTCTGGAAATAATAAGAACTGATCCAGTAATTGGTTAAAATAGGTTTTGAAATATCTAGTAACATTAATACTGTACCATCATGGACAAAACGAGGTAAGTAATCGATATAATTTCGTGTAATAGATATTGCGTGGCCCAAGAAAAACTGACTTAATTACAGCTACCCCACAATATAGCTTACTTTCAGGGTGGTAACAATCTGGACCATATATTACTTGGGGATTTTGAGTAAATCTTAACATTACTAAAATTCTCAGTACATAATTCCAAAAGTTTTGCTTAAAGTTATGGAATTTCAATTCATTTATTTGAACAACTGCATTTAATAATATGCACCCACTCAACTATCTGGAGATTTAAAGCTTCTGAAAATAGGTAGGTCTACAAGAAAAACTTGCCCTTCCAACAAACTGCGTTGCCATAATAATTACGATGCTAAGCACCTGAGCGTTGCGTAACTGTTCGGATGCTTTTGCCCATAGCAAAGTTGTTAATTTTTTGGGAAACGATACAATTTGAAAAATAGGCAGTTGACAAATTTTCATTAACAAGAATTAGCAACCCCTCATATCATACCGTCAAACAAACCCATAATTTTCAACGAACGGTGTGTATACAAAAGTGCATTCTTGAACAGTTCTAACCCGTAAAGAAGACGACAAGCAAAGATTTTTATTTGCCAAATTTTGGAAAATACTAATAAAATGTATAAAGAGGTATCTTCAAAAGAGTTCAAGGCGTGGAGAATCAAATCGCCATATTTTTAGTATCCAGATTGCATAGGAAGACGCCTCGGTGGTCTAGTGCGGGAACGCATTGCCACTGGACGCCACAGTGTGGAATCTCAGCTGGGGCGACCGCATTCCGCTTTGTTAAGTTTAGGGTGCATGTTGTATGAATGGTTAGTGTGTAAGGGACGCCCGCACCCCCCTGAAGTAATGCGAAAGCGGTTCCGGGGGGAGGGGGGCGGTAGTATGAATGAATGAGAAAAAAATATTGCATAGGAAAGTTGTACGTAATACAAAAAATTAATATTCAGAGTGTGTGTATGTAGCTTAAATACGATGCCAAACGTTACTGGACGTGTTGTGTGTCATAATAATAGAAAATAAATTTAATTAATTATTATATTTTATAATATATTATTAATTAATTAACAACGTTGATTTTTTCGTGGATGTATTCTGTGTGCTCTATCCAAATAATTCATAATACATTTAACAATTTTGATTTCCATTGGCTGTTGTGTTTATTGTCTCAAAATAATATACAGTAAATTTAACAACGTTGTTTTTTACTGGATGTGTTTTGTGTGCTATGTTTAAATAATAAACAATACATTTAACAACGTGGTTTTTTACTGGATGTATTCTGTGTGCTCTGTCAAAATAATAGACAACACATTTAACCACGATGTTTTTCACTGGATGTGTTCTGTGTGCCCTGTCAAAGTAATGAATAATACATTTAACAACGTGTTTTCACTGTATGTGTTCTGTGTGCTCTGGCAAAATAATAGATAATACATTGGATGTGTTCTGTGTGCTGTCTCAAAATAATGTATACAAAATTTAACAACGTTGTTTTTCACTGGATGTGTTTTGTGTGCTATGTTTAACTAATAAACAATACATTTAACAACGCGGTTTTTTACTGGTGCTCTGTCAAAATAATACACAATAAATTTAAATACCTTTTTTTTCCAGAACATACCTTTCTGTTTACCATGTATACACTACTTTAAAGTATAATCTAATTGGCTTGTAGTATTTTTTTAAGAAGTTTGATTTTAGTATTTTATTCATACAATTAATATAATATATATTCATCAAGACTGTACGACAAACATGTTTTTGAAATTATTAAATGGATTATTAGTTCTAATTAAAGATTTTGATTAAATATTAATGGAAATCGTGACACGGTAAATCTATAAACTCCTTTGACGCTCATTACGAAGTTAACTTTGGAGATCTAGCAATTTTTGAACATTTAAGAGACACTTCAACTTTCAATGATTACAGTTATGGTACGAAGCATTTTCGGAAAAATATTTATTAAACAATTTCGACCCGAAATGACGCCCTTAAGCTACCCCTGTACAAGGGTACAAGGTACATTATGCACTGGAAATAATAAAGAAAGTGATATACTAATATTACCAGGAATTTTAGAAACTGATGGGTTTGTCCTTCCTGCATCAAATAACTTTGCTAATTCTTGTTCCCACTATTTTAGGATATTTTTTTTGTTTCCGGTAGCCCCACGTCTGTTTTTTTTAACTCAGTTTTTATATTGTTAATCTTTTTTCTCAGGTGTTCCGCCGAAATCGCTTTCCCAAAATTATTCTTATAAGCTTCAATAAATCTACGTAACGCATCAATTTTGCTATTTTAATGGCAAGAGTTTGAGATTTGGGAAGTAGAAATGGTTCATCTTTTAATAAAAGTACAGAAGCTAGTTGATTGTCTGCATCACTATTATTACTGGAATTATTTGTCTCGGGTTCGGATAAATCACTCGGACATTTTTGCCTTATAACACATACAAAAGCTTTTGCAAAATTTAGTATTTCAGACCACATTAACAAGCAGAATCTCTTTAGCAAACTAAAAATTTGTTAACCCTTACAAGATCGCTACAATGATATACAGAGTAGTTTCGACAGGTTAGTAAAATAACAGCCTACTATTCTAAGTATTTACTAGGTAGTATTTGCGTAGAAATATAAGTAAATACCACCAAATTTTCAAGCATCTGCTAGTAAGTAAATGCAAAAGATTATGCATGCTAATTTAAGTATTTGCTAATGCTTAAACCTTATACTAGTAGTAAATGCTTTTACTTACAAGTAAAACCTTTAAGCAAATGCTTAATTTTATGCATACGGCATGTGCTGGTGCCCCATGGTGTTGATACCACATTTCACGTCTAATATGTAATGGCACATCTTCCAGTAGTAAGGGTAAAGATTATTCTAGAAAATATTCGTAATTCGCACCATTTAAACGGTATGGCAGTTCAAATCCCGCTATCATATTAACACTAAATATACGTTGAAAATGCGAGCGTCTTCTTAAATGAGGATTTTCTGCAACCTATTAATAAAAATTATAATTAATGATACCATCTCGCGTGAAAGAAGGTCCATCGTCCATAAAATATGCAGTAGGTTTTGATTATTTTATACCCAATTACAAAATCTTAAACGAGCTTCATAATCATTACCTAGAGCTTGAACTCTTTGATGATGATATGGATGTAAGCGAGCACTTTTTATTATTCTCCAAACTTGATTTCTACAAGTTGCAGTACGTAATGCAATTCTTCGCACACTTAAAGACGAATCTTCTTGTAATAAGTCAAGAACTTGTTGATCATCGTTTATTGGTTTACGGACAACACCTTGGTGGACTGCATGTCTTGCATTGAAAGTGCCATGTCCCTCAGCTGACGATGTGAATTAAAGAAAACTGCACGCGTAGGCAGTCTTCTATTGGGATATATTCTAGGATATGCTTGTTGTGCTGATAAAGTATTTCTATCACACATGCCGTAAACATACTGAATATCTGCGTATTCTTCATTTGAAAATAACATTGGAATTGCGAATCACTTATGAATTGCAATGGGAATAAGGATACAAAGAAGAAGCCAATAACTTCAGGATCACAGTAATAATCTAACAAGTTACAAACAATAATTGCTTAAAAACGATGTTCAAATGTTACCAAACAAACAACGCGATCATGGCAACTGGATCAGTATTTCAAAAATCCGTTGAAATAAAATTTTAGCCACATAAATTATGAAATAAACAATAACTCGTCAACAGTTACGTTTAGGACAGATGTTTATATGGACTTTTTGACTTAAATAAGTTCCGGAATTCATCCTTGAAATTTTGCCGGTACGTTTTGGGACACACTGTATGATACCTCTTTCCTTAAAACAGGTCCAACAAATAGGTATAAGCTTTAAAAGCAACAGTAAATAAGATTATATAAGTACAATGGAATATTAAAAAATCGGACTTTCATATCTGTGATTACAAATCGTATCTAAATTTTGAAGTTATTGTTTGGTAGGAATGTAACCGACTTGTTTATTAGGAAGAGCAAAGAGAGAAGCAAATAATAAAATTTAAATATATTGGTGAGTATTTTCACATGTATAAATTTACAAATAAAAATCTCAACTGTTAATAAAATACAATTGACTTAAACTTACTCGCTTTTTACAGAAACATTCATATAGTATATTGGCTTACGGCGTACCCAATTTAACGATCCTAGGCAGGATTCATATACAGGGTGCTAATAAATACGTATTACAAATTTATAAGGTATGTAGGAGGTTCAAAATAGACCAACTTTGAATAAGAAGCTCATATCCGGAAACGCTCTGTTTTTGAGCTATAACTGGACTTAGTAATGCTCACAAAGACTACAATAATTGCTGAAAATGACCACCACTAACTTCGATGGAAATATTGCAACTTCGAAACATATTTTGAATCCCCTACATACCCTATAAATTTGTAACACGTGTTCGTTAACACCCTGTAAAAGAGTAGTATTTTTTTCTTTTATAACACGCATTATTACACATTTCTAATAAATTGGGCCCAAAATATGGTCCGCATGCATTATCAAACCTGTCACGAAACTTAATCGTATCACTCGTCTTATTGGTAATTCCCCCGGTTTTGTAACATGTGGGGTTTTTCCCAATTGTATACTACGACGCACACTAGAGACGTTACACACATACTTCTGTCGTTTATATAGTCACTATAAGTCAATCAAAATAGTGACCAGAGAGTACCTGTCATACCATTTCGCAAGCAATGACTGGAAATTATTGGCATCACCATTCTATTTAAGTGTGTAAAACCAAATGCACACTACCATTTTTTTTTCAATGGTGATATTCATATATTATATGCGAATAATAAGAATATTGTTGCACTTTAGCGCATAATACTCGTGTATAAGAGCCTTTAAAGCACTGCTCCGTTAAAAGACACTCGGCTTCGCATCGTGCTTTTAAACCCGTCGCGCGTGCTGTAAAGGCTTGCTTATACACTTATATTATAATATACTCTTATGATAATTGTTAAAATGCCGTTTGCTTGATCTACCTTTTCCAGTTGCTTTTAAATATTTATATGTATTAGTTATATTGTACCGATAGACGAATCTTATATTATTATGACAATCTAGTGGAAACAAAACTCATTAATAGCCGATTTATACCGTATGTCACTATATTGTATCTTAGGACAATTTACAGAAATACATTAAAGCTGGTACAATTTATCTAACTTGTTCTCTTGTTGTTACTTTGAGTTATAAAAATATTTTCAAAAACAGGAAGAGGAAGTTTAAATACGATTTCCAAAATAATTATCAAGACATATTCTATGTGTTAATATTTTTATAACGTATTCCTATAAATAAGAAAACAGCACAGTCATATAATCTTATAAAATCAGTTCTTTCTTTTTTTCGTATCAAACATGTCAATTATTACTATATATTCAGTTATCTCTTTTTGTTGCTGTAATAATAGAAAAGCCAAACCAATTTACAAAGTCCAAAATTAAGATACTTATCGTGTTCTAATCGTTTTAATTAAAGTGTGTTGCTTTCAGTATAAATTGTGATTCCCGCATTACAACAGAAACATGTTTCAATGTTTACAGTTAACAAACATGGCTCTCTGAACACAATATGTTCGTTTTTCCGAAAGGTTCAGCTTCTACTTCTTCTTCCTTTAATTAGGCTTTGAGCCTATTTTTCTCAAATGAGATTACATGCTGTTTCCCCATCTTTTTCTAGCACGGTCCATACTTCTTCTCCCTGTCGGCCTGTTGCCCCTTACTACTGTCACCACCCTGCTCTCGTCCATTCTATCCACATGACTAAAGAGGGGATTATATGTAAAGCTCATATCTTTTAATTTTTGCATATCTTTGACTATAGTCAATTATGTGGACGAATTACATGATAAGAGTTGCATATTTTGGCCTTTTGCATTACTCGTTTGTAAATTTTCGTCAAGTGGTCAAAACAAGATTATGAAATTCCGAGTAGTGCACACAAATCACCGACAATTCACAGCCGGACAACTAATGACCTGTGCCTGGAATTCCCGACAGTTTGAAGTTTGAAGTACCGACCTAATCCATTTTATTACTTGTTTCTTGTTTTATCAATGGAAGGTGGATATTGAGTGGGAAGTATTTTCTCTCATTGAGGAACCCTATAATAGAATCTTCTCTCGTCGTTACAACGTGTCCGACACTCCGATAGTGTTGATCTCTTGCGAATATTATACACCTACAATGAGTAAATCGAACAAGATTGCTTCATGGATTAAACCATATCCAGAGCTAGTCATGGATGGCGACAAAATATTTTGTCGAGCTTGCAGCAAACTGGTAAGTTAAATAATTTTTCTTATATAAATTATAATTATTTTTCATATTAATATGTACGTAACTAAAACAAAGTCATGACGGGGAAGGCAGTGTTTTTTTTTTGGACGAGTATCAAAAGTTCTTCAGATATTGTAAAATGTGAAAAATGGAAGCGAAGCAATTGTTCTCAGCAAATCATAACTCAATGTTCATGGACGAATTAAAAAAAAATCGGAGCAAGAAGAATTTAACAAGGAGTTATGTAAGGCATTAATTTTATGTAATATACCGCTATCGAAATAAATAATGTTAATTTAAAATCGTTCTTACAAAAATATTGTACCCAACGAAAGAATCTTACGAAAAAATTATGTAAATTCTTGTTACAATGAAACAATGACTGAAATTAGACAATTAGTAGTAGTAGTAGGCAGTAATTTGCGTATATAATCGTAGATGAAAGTACGAACAAATGTGGCCGTTACATTGCTCATTTATTAATAGGAATTCTTCCGGAAGACATTTTAAGCAAATCATATTTAATAGCTACCAAGCAACAGAAAGGTTTGTCAAAATTTGTTATTGCCCAAAAGAGTACCTTGTGAAAAAATTTTACTCATGTTGTCCGACGCTGCCTCTTACATGACAAGAGCAGCGCAAAATTAAAAATTTTTTTACATCATTCATGTAACTTGCTGAGCTCACGGTTTAAATCGTGTAGCCGAATGTATTAGGAATCAATTTCCCCTTGTTAACGATTTAATTGGTAACGTAATAAAAATATCTTTAAAAGCCCCCTTGAGAGTCCAGTTTTATAAGAAGCGACTTCCAAATGTTCCATTGCCACCCGAACCAATAATTACAAGATGGGGTACATGGTCAGAAACAGCAATATTATGCCGATAATTTTGAAGGTATTAAAGATGTAATTCTTCAAATAACTGATTCCAGCGCCATTTTGGATAATTGTAAAAATTAGTGAAATCGACAGAATTGCCTCAGCGTCTTTGTTTTATTAAATCGAACTATAGCTTCGTTTCTAACTCCATTTGCAAATTAGAAACTCAAGGGATGTCTCTTTCAGAGTCACTTGAAATAATAAACGAATTTGATAGATTGTGTAAGAAAGTTAAGGATGAAATATCAAAAATTTAATAGTATCATACAAAATAAGTGGACGCGACTGCCTCCCTGGACTTTCCCATACTGGAAACTGTTCATATCATCTTTATTCAACAGTAGAATTATTTTCCTCAAAACGGTTGTTCAAGTGCTATCCTAAAACCTTGCCTCGTAACGAACAGACTTACAAGGTTTGTAAGAATTCCCGCCAAATATCTGCGGTGCCCCTTAATTTCCTTTTAATATGCAACCAGGCATACTTCATTCTCTACTATATACGTCGCGCGGTCTTAACTAGTACCGATCGCTGTTGCTACCGAGGTAAAATTTTCTAAGTCCCTGGAAATTATATTTTGTAGGGCATAAAAAATCCATTTTTTTATTTTCGCGGAAAAAGATTCTTTGACGCAAACAAATAACAACCGTTAGAATAAAAAAAATATTTTTCAAAAAAAGAGGGGGGAGGGGGCCGGTGCGTTTACATATATCCACGAGTGTAATATTTCTTTGCATATTCATATGCTCCATTACGTACTGAGCGATTCAGTGAAAACCCCAGCTTCCTATCTTTTTTCGTTTATTAATTAAAGGAGTTTGAAGTTTCAAACTTTCAAGCTTCGTAGAGGGCGCCAGGAAAATTACGGAGTTCTTCAAAAAACATATCGATAGCCCCTTGCGAGGTCTATCGACATATGAAATTTAAAAAAATTCCTTGGAGCAGTTTTTGAGAAATAATTTTTTGAAAATTTCCAAAATTTTGAAAATTCGTAATTTAGGCCCCTTATAATTTTTCAAAAAACTTTTTATATCACCTCATTTTACCCTTCATATACTATTCAGAAAATAAAAATTATTTGAATCGATTCATCCGTTTTCGAGTAATTGGGCGTTAAACTCAAAATCTTCAAAAAATCATAGCGCCCTTCAGTTTAAAGCTAGCTAGTTCGGCAAAAAACTAACAGATTTGTCTTATGACCATCTATCGTTATCCGCGATAAAAGTTTCAAAATTGTAATCACGAAAAAAGTGATACCAAAAAAACATGCGTAACTTCCGCTTCCGGTTTCGGATTTTTTTGAAAAGCTTATTTTTTCGATGAATTTATGATACACCCCCGCATTCCAAAGCGCATCAAAATCGGAGCAATACTTTCGGCTGTAGGAGCGTCACATACGTACGTACATACGTACATACGTACCCACCCACAGACAGACATTTTTTAAAAACCACTTTTTTGGGTTCCTAGAGACCCAAAACGGATATATCCGTTAAAATCTCGATTTCGAAAATTTTCATGATTTCAATACTTACCCTATACCTATAAGGTATGGGAAAGTAAAAATGACAATGGAAGAGAGAAATTTAAAGGAGGAAGATTTGGCAAGCTATGGAAACAAAAGGCGAAGAAGAAGTCTTTGTTTGTTTAATTATTAGCATTGGATTTCAGTTGTTGGTTTGGTGAAAGACTTATGTTCAGATGTTCAAGTAGTTCAAGTTCCTACTGAAGATGGCAGCTTAGTTGTAGAAATACGTATTTAGGTGTTCTACATATCGTGGTAGTAAGGGGTTTTATTTATTTAAAACACCGCCTCCAATCAGTCCTATTGAGAAGAATTTATAATTGCTGACGGTAAACGCTTTTCTTCTTCTACGTTTTGTTCTTGTTCGATTTCTCCTTTTTGTGTTTCACTTATAGTCCATTCTTCTACCCTCGTTTTGGGTTGATCCTTTTCTGTGTAACAAACCCATACAGACTATGGTTCTCTCTATCTTGTGCATTATATTTTTCTAGATTTTTACTTCTCATGGTATCTATTCTCTTCTTTCTCGCTGGTATTAATGACATAACCTTCTTGGTCGTCTTATTTCCTTCATCTTCAGCAATTTCCTAAATCATTTTGAAACCCCATTTCTATCCGTTCCTCCACATTTTCTTCAGCATCCATTCTTCTTCTTATCTCCCCATTGTTTACTTTTTCGATTTTCAGTAGGTACTTGAGCAGTTCGTCTTAGGTAGTTCGTCTTAGGTAATCCATTTCTAACGAGTTTAATTTTTTTATTGTTGCAGTGTTGGTCTACGTCTTGCATTCATATTGCAACACCGATTCTACGATTCCTCTGCCAATTAACTGTTGTTTCTTGGAAAATTTGTTTATGCCACCACCATGTATTGTCTCAAAACTAACTATACATAATAATTAGCCGTTTACAACTGTCCAAATCCATAATTGGTTGGATGCGACTCCTGTTTATGTTTCAAGAGATGGAACTAGCAATACTGAAATAGGACTTGCTTCGATGACCAGAAGAGAACATATTGGAAAAAATAACAGGACCTTTCGAATAATACTCGTTTCCAACACACAAGGCTTGTGTAACAAAAATTGCTTGGTGAACATTTTCTTAGTCATCTCCAGTGGTGGATTTACGATTTTGCCGCATATAGGCTCATATAATTTGCCGCCTATAGGTCGATATATTTTGCCGCTCAGTTTCAATATACACAGATGCGTGGCTAAGATTATGGCGCCCTTGTCATATTATTAATTTAACGTCCCCGACGATTATTTCAAATTCATCTTTTCGCAAGTATTCAGGAATTTCGAAAGGAAAGTAGTTATCTTTAACAATAAATAAGACTTTATGATATAACAATTTTTATTTTCATTTAAATTGGAGACGGCGAATGTGTGTCGTTTTTCGTTAAGAAGATAATATTTCTGAAAAATGATTAATAAAATCGGCTAAAATATATTAACCCAAGGTTATTCGGCCGATCGGCCGCATTCCCTGTAACCTCATGTGGCAGCGCGTATTCGCACTGCTCCACCGATGTCCCAAAAAATGCTACTAGAAATTATTGTAAAAACCATAGAAATTTTTATGAAGAAACTGTAGCTTTGTATAGATTCTGGAGATGTGTGCTCTTCACAATCAATCTCTATGTGTATTTCGTACAAAATAGTTATAATTTAAAAGAAGGTTTTCAAGTTCAATGGTTACAGAGTGTTATACCAGCTCGGATTTCGGGATATCATCATGTTTTTCTATGGGTTTACAACGGTCTCTAGGTTGGTTCGACTGTGATTGAGTACCATGGGGTATCATCATGAGGCAATAAAAAGCGGCTGAAGCGTAGTTTTGTTCACTTCAATCTAACTATCTTATTTAAAGCAGTAGCTTTTAAGTTAATTTCAAACAGAAACCTATCTACAAGTTATAAAACACTTAGTGCTTGAAAAATATTTACCTAAGATTTTAAAGTTTTAATATAGCATTTGATATTATACGTATTACATTTTCCAAATGCCAAATTCTAATTATTATTATAATTTATTTGATAAATCTATGTGTTTTATGTCATGTAAGTTATCCGGTAGAGGACAATCGCCGCTAATATTTACTTTTATTATTACACCAAAGAAAAATAAATAACTACTAAAACAAAGTACTACAGTGAAACATAATTATTTCCACGTTGTGTACTAATAGAAGTGGATAATACTAATGGTAATAAATATTCTAAGTTGCTAAGGCAATTAGTGCATTA